>BSBK01001518.1:0-2500 GCA_027943335.1 Chamaecyparis obtusa
ACACTTGGGGACAAGGAGATTTCTTGAGGCTTGCGAGCTCAAGTTTAGATCTGCCTTAGGGTTTCCATCATTTGTTGATTGTTTCAGAGCTGAACTAGCTAAGTTTGTATTGGATCTGTGTGGATCTTGAAGAACTTGTTTCTGTTGTAATTAGCCCTAACCCAGAAGGCCTTACAACCGGGAATGTTAATGAAAATTGATGTTGAAATATCTTGTTGTGTTGAGTTTTTCTGATGTGTAATTATGAAGCTGCAACGGTAGATTGTCCTTAATTAGATCCTCCCTGCTTTGGTCTGCATCAGGTGGTATCAAAGGTGAGTTGATCTTGTGGAGTGAAGGTTGATCTAGCAAGGTTGATCTTGCGAAGTTGATCTTATTGGTGAAGAGATCGTATGATTTGGATTGTAGATCTAGAGCATTGAACTTGTGGATCTTGCCCTAGTTGTTTGTTCAAGGTGGCAAGTTGAGATCTGACTTGCATACAACTTGGAGATTGCCACAAGGTGGTTGGTGTGGGGTTTGTTGCAGAGGGTTTCTCTTATCTTTAAGGATGCCTCCGAGAGGATTGGACCCTAGAGTACTTGCAAATCTCTGTGATGAACTATGGAATCTAGGTTTACAGAGAAGGTGAAATTAGATTTCAGATCTAAGATGGAGTTTATGAAGAATGACATGGTCATGAGATTATGAGAGTTGTTGCTGGTGTACCTTGGAACATTGGTACTGAAGATGGTTATGAGGAAGCTGTTGAAGACTTTGAACTTGTTGGATCTAGTGGTGATGATCAGAGGGATAGATCTAGCGAGGACAGAACTGCTCGGTTGCCTAGATCTAGAGCTTGGTTAAGTAGTAGTTACGGAATGGAAGTTTCTACTTTCTCTGGTACTTTGAAGCTTGTGAACTTGATTGATTGGATTGGTGAACTTGAAGAATTCTTTGAGTTGGAAGAAATTGAAGATCCTCTTCGAGTGAGATTAGCACAGACAAAGTTGAAAGGACATGTTTCTCTTTAGTGGAAAGAACTACAAAGAGATAGAGAAGATGAAGGTAAAATGAAGATCAATCGGTGGAGGTTGATGGTGACAAAGTTGAAAGCTAAGTTCATACCTTCTAACTATGAGATTGACTTGTTTAAGAAGTTGCAAAATCTAAAATAGAAGGATTTTTCTGTTGAAGATTATACTGAGGAGTTCTACAAACTTACTATTTGGTCTAGACACCGAGACCTTGGTAAGGAAAAGGTAGCTCAGTATGTGAATGGTTTGAGATTCAATATTTAGGATGAGCTTGGTATGTTGAAGATTGATTCTATTGAAGATGCTTACCAGTATGCTCTGAAGGCAGAAGATAAGTTGAAGAGGAAACAACATAGTAATTCCAAAGGGAAAGAAAAGGTTGATCACTCAGTGAAGGATAAACCGACTAATGTAGAAGATGAATAGAAACCTGTGGAACCGAAGAAGAAGATAGGTAGAGTTATCTTTAAGGGTACTTGCTATAACTATGGAGAGGAAGGACACTGTTCTTTTGAGTGTACATAAAAGAAGCTTGGTGACTAATGAACTGTTGTGGTGAATGAGAATGAATCTAAATTTGAGAACTTGTTGCTTCAACGAACATTGCTCGGTACAAAGGAGGAACCTTATCAGAGGAGTAACTTGTTTAGGACCTGATGCAAGTCTAGAGGTAAACTCTGTGATGTTGATAGTGGTAGTACTGATAACCTTGTTGCTGAGGACATGGTTTAGAAACTTGGGTTGGATCAAATGAAGCATTCTTGTCCTTATAGGATTGGCTGGTTACAAGATGTTCATGCTCTAGAAGTAAGAGAACAATGCTTTATTGATGTTCAGATTGGCCAATATAAGGATCTTGTGTTATGTGACATTGTGAAGATGAATAGTTGTGATATATTGCTCGGTAGACCTTGGCAATATGATTGCAGAGCTATGTATGACTGTGTTAGAAATGTGTTTACTGTTGAGAAGGATGATAGGAAGTTTTCCTTGATGCCTTTGCTGGATGCAATGCTTGGTAGGAGAAGCCTGAGTATTGGTAGCCAGGTTGAGTTGGTACATCCAGATAAAATGAATGATTAGTATGGAGGAAAAACCTATGTGTTGTCGAGGAAAGGCTTGAAGAGATAGAGAAAGCTGAAGTGGAAGAGTATGCAAGCTAAAAAGGTGGAGGACTTGTATGTGAAGAACCAATTTGGGGTTTATGTGCTGAATCTCGGAAGATGTTCTTCTCACATATGAACATATTTTCCAACCTGAGGTATCTGATGCGGGGGCATTCTAGGGTACTCGATAGGTCTACATGGGAGGTGTGTATTTGGACAATGTTACTCGGTTGTAGCCTTGACTGATGGTCTTGGTCATTGAAGCAAGCTCAGTCACTGAAGAAACTCGGTAATCTCTAGTGCTCAATGAAAGTGTTACTTGATGATGCCTCTGGTGCTCAGTCGACACTGGTGCTCAGTGATGCCTGGTATGCTTGA
>BSBK01001518.1:5000-118565 GCA_027943335.1 Chamaecyparis obtusa
TTGTCACTTTCAATAAACTCACCCCGAAGGATTTTATAGAATACTCTTATTGTAATATCATAGGTAACCATCATCATTTTCTTAATCTCTTTCATTGATATTTTTCCTTCAAAGGCTACCTAAGGTTTTGTGCATCTTCGCTTGATTGGGGTAGCCATTTCTTGCAATTCTTGCCAACCTAATCTTTTTATGCTTAGTTTCTATTCTAAAATGGCATCCTAAATATTATTTATACATCAATTTTTCATCCTGTCATTTGAGTTTCTAAGATACTGAACCATCATTTGAACACCTATCTACATTCTCGAAACTTTTTACTCTTATTTAGGAACCTAAACGATGTTTTCACATAAACTAATTATTATTATTCCTTAATATTCTAGAACTTATCAGGAGTCCCAAATAGCTTTATTAATGAGAGAATATGATTAGCTTATGTCTTTTCATATTTCAACCTAAGTCTAAAGTCATATTTACAAATTAGATCTATATTTAGATTCCCCTAGGATATTGAAAGGATTAATAATCTGAAGTTCTGCATCATTATCCTATACCCATTCCGACTTTGCAGCCCCTTGATTAGCTAGTTTATCTTCCTCTTGATTACCCTCTCTATAGATATGATTAATGGTATAATGATCTAGAAATGATAGAATACCCATAGCCTGACTTACATATCCATTAAGTTTCCAACTAGGTGTTTCCCCCTTTTTTTATCGCATTAATAATTAATGTTGAATCCCCTTCAATTTATAAATTTTCTAATGCCTATTTGTTTACTAAGTTTTAATCCTTCAATTAAGGCAAGAAATTTTACCTCATTGTTAGTTTTTATACCTATTGGTTCAACTAGACTAGATATTAACTCACCCTTACTATTGCGAACATAGGCTTTGATCCCACTCTCCCAAGGTGACCTTTGGATGCCCCATCAAAATTAAGCTTATACCAACCTTGAGCCGGAGGCATCCATTTACATTCTTGTCTTAGTTTCTCCACATCTTTTTAGGGTTATTATCTATTGGTGGTATTTTTAGTCCTGACCAAATATTTCTTGTTCTATCATCTCGAATAGTAAAAGTTCTCGTCAAGTCTTACTAGAAAAATTTAAATTATTCAATACTTCTATAATGGCCACTTCTAATTTATTTAAGAATTGACTAATTTTTCATTCCTCATCCTTAAAAATTCTATGGTTCCTTTCTTTCCATACTTCCCAAAGTATAATTGAGGGGGCTATGATCTATAAATCATTATGTATCATCTTAAAATGGCAGCACTTCCATGATAAGAGCATTTAGCCCTTTGAGTAAGTGGTCTGGGGTCATGTCAAGCACCTTGATTTGGTCTTTGCATGGATCTAGTTGTTTCCCCCTTGTTCTACTTCTCTCTCCCTATTTCCAACCTCTTTCTGGTAAAATTTCTTTGAGAAAATGAAGATCTTGACTACCTGGGTCAAGGATGACCTTGACCCTGACCTAGGTCAAGGACAACCTCGACTCTGACCTAGGGTAGAGACTACCTCATCCCTGACCCCAGGTCCAAATTTCATAGTCCAGGAGTTTCAAGATGTCGGGCTTTAGAAAGTTTATTTTTCCGCTTCCAGGTTAGCTATTTCAGATTTCGGAATAGTAAACTCATAAATTGCATTTAATTTAGGTCCATGTCTAGGGGTTAAGGTTAATTGGGATTTAATTCTCCAATGTTGGGCCTTCTCTAGAAGTTTGTGCCCTAGATCACTATAAAAGGAAGCCTTCCTCTCTCATTTCACACAATCTCTTTTTGCCATCTATGATCAAGTATCTCATAATCTCTCAAGAAAGTGCCATCAAGTAGCAAGCAAGAAGGAGAAGGAAAGAAAGCAAGCATTCATTCATCCTCAAGCATTCAA
The DNA here is from genome assembly GCA_027943335.1 of Chamaecyparis obtusa. NCBI lineage: Eukaryota > Viridiplantae > Streptophyta > Pinopsida > Cupressales > Cupressaceae > Chamaecyparis > Chamaecyparis obtusa. Next base: position 6,892 of record BSBK01001518.1, read on the forward strand.
GCATTCAAGCTTTCAGCTAGGAGATCCATTGTTAGTTATTGAAAGATTCAATCTCTTTGGAGCCCCTTTGAAGATTTCTCCATCCACATTCATCCAAGTCTCTTCCTATGCAAAGATCAATTCAAGATTGGTGTTGAAGATCTAATGCCATTGATTTGAGACATCCTACATTCTATTCTACATTCATTTGGATCATCCCTACTTGTGGATTCAAGGATTCGAATCCTCTACAAGGACTTCAACATAAGCAAGGTGAATAGTTCCATTTACTTTGTTTATGCATATTGCAATCTCAATTCAATTTCAAGGTTAATTCTTAAATTGGGGTTTGACCAAGGCAAACCCCCCATCCAAACAACAAAAACCATTTTTCTTGTAGATACAAGTACAAGACAACAAATTGAAGTACAAATATGGATACCCTTTTCGGTGAACTTCCGAGATCCGTGAACATAATTTATGTCGGAGTTGTTTCAAGTCAAGGATGACCTTCAGTGGGAGGTAGGATTGTGCCCCGACTTAAGACCTTTCCCATCTATCTGGGTCAAAGATGACCTGACCTCAGAAGGACAAAAATTTTATGGGTTTTCTCTGTCTCGGTATTTCCAGTCTAGAACAGGTTGCAAAATTTCCTGAAACTGTGCACAAATATCATAAATCAGTATTTTCTAGATTTTCCCTATTTTGAGGTTAGTATTTTCCTTCTATTCATTTAAGATTTCAAGTATATACTTTCTATAATAGATTATAGGATTTCCTCCTTTCTTCATATTCTCCATTGTTCGATTCATTTGTGCATTGATCACCTTTTTGTGATTAATCCATTTGGATCTTTCCTTTTGGGAATTTGGATTAAGGATAGGTCCTATATTCCCCTTTGCATATCATCTTATTTACCACTATTCAACCTTATACACATCATCATTTTTACCCTTTATTCATTTTGGTGAACCCGACATACTTACCCTTTTTTCTTTTGTAGAATTAGATGCCCTATTGTGTTTTGTGGTGTTAGATTTCCCTTTATATTATCTTGTTTAGATTTCTCTTTTATGTTAAATCTTGCATGCTAATTAGATTTCTTGCATCTATATTTCAAAAATATAAAAAAATTGCAAAATCTCTTTCAAAATATAAAGATTCTAATACTTTATGCTTTCTTAGTTTAGTTCATTTGCATTGCATTAGTTTATGAGCTTTACTACTTCTAGTTCTACCTATAATATTCTGGTTAGATGAAGTCATAGACTTATGGATGCCTTTGATCCTAAGTCTTCCTCTCCTTTCCTTAGGATCTCAAATGATAATTTGATTCTTCGTGATTCCAATCCTATTATGGAGCAAAACTCTTCTCACTCATCTCATGATGAGGATGATGCTTTAAGAGTTCCTCCTGAACAAGTCCAAAAAATTTCAACTGAATATGATAAAATGGGTAATTGGCTTATTCAAGAAAAGCATAATCAAGATTCTATTCAAGCTATAGAGGCTCTTAAGAAAGTTCTTCATGATAGTGATCAAGGTGTTAACCTCTTGCATGGTATTACTCATCTCGTGCATTCCAATGTTAAACATTTAGCTCAAGAAGCTCAAGAGTTAGGGTTGACTCCTCCTATCACTACTATAGAACCTTCTTCTATTCCTTTACCTAGTATTCCTACCTATACTCCTTTGGTGACTATGACAGTTCCCTCTATTCCTATGAGTGTTCCTCCTGTGTCCCTTCCTACATCACAACCTTCTTATCATAATGTTCCTTTTACTTATTCTAATCCTCTTCCAACTGTAGTTCCAAGTGTTCCTCCAGTTGTGTCTTCTATTCCTGCAGCTCCATACACTTTACCTAGTGTTTCTAATGTTGCTATTCCTCCTATTTCCTCTAATGATTCAACAATCATCAGTTTGGCTCAAACTATGTCATCCTTACAACAAAAACTTGCATCCTTAAATCAAAACAAGTTTAGTATTCCTACATGTGACATGGGAAGTCCTTTGTCCTTAGATATTATTTTTACTCCTATTCCTCAGCAAGTTGATATGCCTCATCTTGAAAATTACAATGAAAAAGGAGACCATGATCATCATGTTAAGACATTTCAAATCCTTTGTAGTGATTATGATCATGACCATAGGATTTTATCCAAGTTATTTGCTAGAAATTTTCATGACAAGGCCTTACAGTGGTATTGTTCCTTGCCTCCTTATTCTATTGATTCATTTCCAAAACTTGCCAATGCTTTTATTCAACAATTTCAAAACAACATTGGCCTTCAAGTGTCTTTGACTGATTTGATGCATTGTAAACAAAGTGCTAAGGAAAAATTGACTGAATATATTGGTAGATTTAAGCATTTACATGCTCAGATTTCCTATCTTGTTCCTGATATTTGTTAGGAATGGGAACACTGAGAGGGGGGGTGTGAATCAGTGTTCACTGTAATTTATCTTTTTACTTTTATTCTTTAAACTGAACTTAAATACTTAAATACTAAAATGCACATCCACATAAACATGAAACATGAAATCAACACATAACACCAATATGGTTACGGGGAAACCCAAATAGGCAAAAACCCCAATGGGAATTGACACCCCCTAATATTTTGTACTAGTGTTTTATGATCCTTGTTAGAAGATCCTTAACCCTGTTAGGAGTTGCTTTACAATATGTTTAGTACAGTGACCTGGTCAAGGGTCGGACCCTGTTAGGAGTCTTTTACAATAAACCCTGCTAGGGGTGTGGACACACTGTCCTACAGCTCACTACTCAAGTGGTGAAGGCTACAACCTTCTGATCTCAGATACACACTATATCTGTTGGATGAACTGTCACTGTGACATTGCTTGTCTAATCAGTTCTTTTGATGCGCTGGTGCTTTGACCTCTTACAAAGCTCTAATACATCTTATCAACTCTTTGCATACTTTTGATATGCTTGTCTCAACTCTATCTCCACTCTCATACTGATTACAATGGGCACATCTAATATTTATATGCGCATACAAAACAAATAACTAGGTCGGCCCTTTAACCGATTACATACAATGCTTCCAATTGAATTGGCTCAAGTGTGTTTACAAACAAACATAAATACATGTTAGAAACCTAATTACAATAGGCACATGGCCTTTACAACATAATAATATAACCACAAATCAAAATGCCAATAGTCATCTGCTTACTCTGTTCTTCTATGGCACACATTGGCTGTGTAACTTCAACTGTTTGTAACTCTGTCATACCTGCATATCTGATCATGCACTCATAGACTAAGCATGAATAGACTCTAACCAACTTATCTTCTAGGGTGCATACCATAAATCAGTCATATGCACGTGCGTTGATGCTTTGAGCTTCAGGTACTCTATACACTATCCAGTCTTCAACACTTAGCCAATTTTTTATCTTCTCATCAAGTGCGCTGACTCCAAAACACTATATGAATTTATTGCCATAATGAAAACACTATATTAAGTCATATACACTAGTATAGTCAACTTTCCAACAATCTCCCCCTTTGTCATTGATGGCAACAAAGGAATATGGCACAGTTACTAATTGTTCTCTTATACAAAATTTTTTGTTTATATTCTATCTTATATCTCCCTTATATTCTTTACTATACATCTCCTTTATATATCTATAACTCCATATTATATACATACTCCCTCTTTGACATTAATGACAAAGGTGCTTCCAAAATTGTATCTACAAATACTTACAGTGAGAGAACATCTGGATATGCTATCTGTAAGTTTTGGATCTCTTTCTTCCAAAATGTGATCAATGAATTAATAATCTAGAGATGGGCGCATAGAGCATACTGTAGCTTCTCCATCTTCTCCAAGTCTATGCTAGGACCTTGATCATATGTCACCATGGTGGCATAGATCTCCTTGATATTATGATTAAGTATATCTAGTGAGGGTGCAAGAGCATTTCTAAGTTGAGTCTGCCTAGCCCTTATCTTTGACATCTCCTTTTCTGCCTTCTCAATCTTGTCAATTTGTCCTTGATATACATTATTGCACATATTTATATCAGTGGATGGATCTTTCACTAATTTATTTACTTTCTTTATCATAGCTTCTGCCTCTTGTATCTTCTTGAAGTGGTCATCAGTTAACTTGTCCTGATCCATGCAATCTGCAATGATCTTCCTTCCATTTTCTACAAACTCCTTCAAAGATGCTTGACCAATTTTTAGAGAACTTAGGTCAAGTTCAAAGTTACTAACTAGTTCACTTAGTCTCTTCTTCTGATACTTTTCTTCTGCAACTTGAGATGCTAACTCTTCCAAGGTAGAAAAATTTGTTTTGAAGACTGTGAGGATGTTTCTAACATCATCAACTGAATGTACCTTAGACAATTTCTTGTCTGAAGGAAATAGACTATTCAATATGTTGACTGATTCAACAAATAAGGGATTCCTCATTACCTATTTCTCCTTGGCCTTATGCATGGCTAAGACACTAAACTTGATTAGGTCTTCTTCTCCCCATGAATCCAAACTAGTTGTGTCAAGTGTCAAACTCGACAACAATGCTACTGAGGGTAGTGGAGTGATAGGAGTGTTGTCCTCTACTTCTTGCTTTACTTCAATTATCATTTCAATAGATTTCTCATTTCCTTTTTCTTCTTCTTTTTCTTTCTCCTCTTCCATCTTTTATTCTTCTTTCTTTTCTTCTTCTTTTTCTATTTCTTTTTCTTTTTCTACTTCTTTCTTTTCTTCTTTTTCATTAGTTATATCCTCAATAAATATTTCTTGTTGATTAGGAGGAGTGTTACCACATAAGTTCTCAGCCTCTTGAGTGCTTACAAAGGCTTCTTCAAACTTGTCCAAATCCATGTCTATGGCCGCCATAGTAACTTTTACATTGTCAATGAAAATTGAATCATCCTTGAGTGCTTCTGACATGGGCGCAGACTTCTCTGCCTCTGTGGATGCATCAACTGCATGCACTAAATCTTGTGGAACTGTAGATGGTACATTAATGGTCTCTGACTCTATTTCAACCTTTGTGGGTAGTTGAGATGTGGGCGCAATAGCTAGATACATGTGCCTATTCATGAAGACCTTCTCAAAGGCTTTCTCTATTTCCTTTGCAACTAACTCATAGTTTTTGTCCATTATATGCAAAGTCCTTGACTTGGTTCTAAGATGTGGCTTCACCAAATCCAACAATAAGGTCTTTTCTTCTAGTGAGCATACTGGGGGGGTTTCATCTAAGATCTTTTCCCTTATCCTTAGGTCCTCTTCAATGGGTTGTCTTTTTTAGGAATTCCAATATGTTCCATACATTATCTGGAATTATAGTCTTCAGTTCTAGGACTATCTTCTTAAATTTCAACATGTGTTTAACAATCATTCCATGTATCTTTGATTTGTCAATCTCACTGTATTTCTCATAGAACTTTCCTACTTGATCAATTCTGCCTTTATCAACAATCCTTGTACTTAACACACTACGACTAGGTTTGAAACTTACTTCTAGAGGTGCTTGAGTGTTCTTCCTATTTCTTATTACTCATGAGAATGGATGACCAATGCTAATTTCTTTCTTCCTCTTAGGTATTGCCTTATACTCAGGAGGAGAAGTAAGATCAATGGTTTCCTTGGGTGCAGAAGGAGTAACATTAGTGTTACCCTTCTAAACATCAAATTTCTCAATTTTCACCTTCTTCATCTTTGGGTCATCTGATTTTGTCTTTACTGCAGCTACACTCTCTAATTTGAAAGCAATCTTCTCTTGCCTTGCTTTTTCTAGGTCTTCTTAAGACACTCCATGAATTCTCAAAATCTCCGAAGTGCCCTGTTCAAAATTGCCTCAACTTCTCTTATTTTCTCTTCATAAGTTCCCCATCTTGGCTCATTAGGGTCTTTAGGGACTGAAAGCAATACTTGTGCATATGCTTCTAGGACTTATTCATCAACCTCATATCCAAGTGGATGGATCCAATTTGTTCTCAGTTCAATAGCCTCCATGCATGTTGTATCAGTCTCAACCATGAAACAAATACTATCTTTGTATTTCTCTACAATACTCTCTGGTACTCTATATCTCATCTACATCTTAACCCTAAATGTCTTCAATTCCAGTGTTATATAATCTCTTAGTGTACTCTCAGTAGTTGCCTTGAAAGATATTTGTGGCATGGTAGGCAAACTCTTGTCCAAGTATAAATCTAACACTTTTCCAAGAATGTGGAAGTACATGTATATGATCGAAGACCCAAATCTAAATATCTTGGTCTTGTCATGTTTGATAGCCTTGATGTTGTCTATTAGTTGTGTGCATAGGATCTTGCACAGATTGAACTCTCCATTCTCTCTCACAAGTCTTATTGTTGTGAGAATTGTGGCCGTAGACACACTGTTCACTTTGTTGGTGTGTTGAAACCTATACCCAAGTATCATGGATATCAATTTGATGTCATTTTTCTCAATATACTCTATAGTCATTCCGCACCTATCACTTCTTGATTTGCATGTTTGTTCAACAATCTTTCTTACATCCTTACCCACTAGAAGAATGATGCCTTTTCTTGAGAGGTCTGTCATCTCATGAATAAGGTCTCCAATGATCCTTACTGGAACTTCACCTATCCAAAATAGGTCATCATAGATCCTGCTGAATAGGATCTTGATCCATTATGACTGGTAGAACTCATATGCCATAGCATATTCCACTATAGGATGATTATTCCACTGTGCATACTCATCTATGAAGGTTTTTTCAGGTTTCATCATTGTTTCCATGTGTGCTCTTATTATGTACAAACCTACTGGTTCCTTTTTGCAATGTATGTATGCCCTAATGTCTTCCACATGCATAACACCCATGGGAGTGCGGGAGAATGCACCTTCTAGGTCATCTAGTGTGGATTTAAATGGATGCCTCTTAAACACATGTCTCTTCTTCTCCGCCACATCAAATAAAATGGGAGTAGCCATTACTTACTTGTATATCACTTTTCCAAATAATCTCAAATAATTTTGAATCGGCGCGACGAACTAGGGTTTCCGCAACCAATCAAATGCACTGTAAATTACTGATTAATCAATCTATAATCCTTCATAATCAAATGCTAGGGATCTTCTGCTCTTTGATCACTCTGAATTTGAATGCAATGAGAGATCTACAAACTTATGTGTACTTTAAAGTAGAAATTTTTCCATTAATGCTTTCCACGTAAACCAAATTATCACTAAAAAATTCTAACTTTCATTCAACAAATAATCTGCTTGTGCACTCTTGCACATAGGATCTGTTAGTCTCCAAAAGCTTAAGTCCAAAGGCGCATACTCTGAGGGTGAGTATACCAACCGCACAGGTGTTTAGAGCTAAATTAGCTCCCCCTATGAACCTAAGGGCCATTCATCTTGATGTAGAGGGTGTGTCCACTGTGGATGTATCCAATATATTCTCATCAACCTTATCCTTCTTCACCTCTGACCAAATCAAGCTCGCATCCTTTGAAGCTTTCACAACTTGACTTCTCCTTCAGTATCCAATACTGGTTCTTCAAGCTTTTTAGGGCTTTCCTGACCTTGCGTCCTTGATCTAAAAAACTTTGAGATGTGTCCAGCCTTGTTACAAGAGTGAAAAATGACTGGAGGCCTTATATTCCTCAGTGCATTGACATGGGTCACCATTTTACATTGTCTTGCAGAGTGACCATTATAGTTGTATATCTGACATGTAACATTCTGAGAACTTCTTATATTTGGCTGATTCTAATTTATTTGATTATGCTGAGTCTTGTTCTTCTGACTTGTCTTATAATTCATAGCTCTATGACCAAATTTATTGCATGAATAACAGTAACCATTGAAAGGTTTTATCTCTGTACTGTTCCTTGCTATATGTCCATGCTTGTTACATGCATAACAAGTTCGATCTATTGGCTTGCACTCATTCTTGGATGGTTCAACATGATCTTTAGTCTGACTTCTAGTCTCCTTAGCATCTGAGGTGTCTTCTTGTGCTTTCATTCTTGCTCGCATGTTGTCAATCTGATTTTGTGCTTCATTGTATCCAATGCAGCTAGTATCTCCTTTAACTCTTCTTGCATACAACTGAGATTCTATTAAATCAAAACTGGTGTGAAATTTATCAATGTGATTCTTTGCCTCTTTCAATTCAGATTCCAAGCTTTCTTTGTTGTTCCTTAGCTCCAAGATTTCCATGTTTTCTTGCCTCGATTCTTCATTGAGTTGAAGGTTCTCTTTGTGTTAGCTTGTGGTGACTAATTAGGAAAGTACTATCCAGGAAAGTACTGTACACTTTTCCTCCCAACCTCGCCAGGGTTTGGGGCTGGGCCGGGCCCTGAGCGGGGGTTTGGGGGCGCAGCCCCCGAGGAAAATTTTTTGAGGCCGACTACTTTTTTTAGTTTTTTTTGGGCTGACTACTTATAACTCATTCTAACCCTAAAGCGGGAAAATATTGTATAATATGGCTTAGGGTTAGGGATTTTGATTATGTGTGATTTTAGTACTTGCGGCAGAATTGGGCTGTAAGGGATTACAGATTGTAATCAGGTTGTAATCACTGGATAATAATAATATTGGACTCGCTGTTGGTGGACGTAGCCCAGGGATTGGGTGAACCACGTTAAATCTGTGTGTCTTGTGTTCTATTCTGTGTGGTTTGTTATTTTCTGATATTAGTTATATTTGCACATAATTATTATTTCTGCCTTGTTAATCCTAACAAGTGGTATCAGAGCGAGGTTATTTCATTCGTTCTTTCATCTATTCTCTGAAGCAGGTCTCACGAGTTAGTGGGAAAGTCTCTCGGTTAAGTGGGAGAAATGGCAGACGAGGGTAGGCTGAAGGTTGATAAGTTTAATGGGCAGAACTTCCAGTTATGGAAGATGCAAATGGAGGATTATCTCTATCAGAAGGATCTATGGCGGCCATTAGAGGGAGTAGCCAAGAAAGAGCAATCAATGTCTCAGGAGGATTGGGATATTTTGGATAAGAAGGCACTGGGGAGTATTCATCTATGCCTGGCATAATCGGTGGCATTCAATATTACTGAAGCAAAGACAGCTAAAGATCTGATGGAAACCCTAGCGAAGTTGTATGAAAAGCCTTCAGCTTCAAACAAGGTATTTCTTATGAAGCGTTTATTTAATATGAAAATGGTAGAAGGTGGATCAGTTACTGATTATTTGAATGAGTTTAATACAGTTACAAGTCAATTAACCTCAGTTAAAATTACTTTTGATGAAGAGGTTAGGGCTCTCTTGATTTTGTGTTCTTTGCCAGAAAGCTGGAATGGCTTGGTAATGGCTGTTAGTAATTCTGTTTCTGGTTCTAATACCCTAAAGTATGATGATGTTATTGGTGTTATATTAAGTGAGGAAATTCGTAGGAAAAGCTCAGGGGCATCCACATCGGGTAGTGTATTGAACACAGAAAGCAGAGGCAGAACAAGAGATAGAGGAAACAACTCTGGAAATCGTGGGAAATCAAGAGGAAAATCAAAGGGAAAGAGGTCTGAATCTAAAGGGCCAAATGATTGCTGGTACTGTGGAAAACCAGGTCATAAGAAGAAAGATTGTTGGTCTCGGAAGACAGATCAAGGAGACAAAAATGATGGAAACAAGGAGGCAAATGTGGTAAGTAACAAATCCGAGGAGGATGCTTTGCTCTTGTCCTTAGAAAGTATTGATGATTCATGGGTTTTAGATTCTGGGGCTTCATTTCATGCTACACCCCATAGAAGTTATTTTGTTGATTATGTCTAAGGGGATTTTGGGCTAGTTTATTTGGGAGATAATGAACCCTGTTAGATTGTTGGAAAGGGAAAAATTAAGATTAAGTTGCAGAATGGGAATCATTGGCTACTACAAGAGGTAAGACATGTTCCAAGGCTGAGTAGGAATTTAATTTCAGCAGGGCAACTGGGTGATGAGGGTTACACAGTTACTTTTAATGATAAAAATTGGAAGGTTGCAAAAGGTTCCTTAGTAGTAGCAAAAGGTGTGAAAGTAGGCACCTTATATCTTTGTACAGGTCATATTGTTCCTTCTACTTTAATTGTTTCAGAAGATAATGAATGTTCAGGAACAGTGGCTGCAGTTGAGCAGGAAGAACATCAAACTGTTGCTATAGATTCTGACACAGCACTATGGCACAACAGACTTGGGCACATGAGTGAAAAAGGTATGAAATTACTTCATTCAAAGAAATTTTTACCTAGTCTGAAATGTGTCAATATGGATTTTTGTGAAAGTTGTGTTTATGGAAAACAAAAGAGAGTTAGTTTTGTGAAGAGTGGGAAGGAAAAGAAAAATGAGAGATTAGAGCTTGTGCATACAGATGTATGGGGACCAGCTCAGGTATCTTCCCTTGGTGGCTCTCTGTATTATGCTACATTTATAGATGATGCAACAAGAAAAGTATGGATTTATTTCCTTAGATAGAAATTTGATGTATTTCAAACTTTTAAGAAATGGAAATGCTTGGTTGAGAATGAGACTGGTAAAAAGTTAAAATGTCTCAGATCTAATAATGGTGGTGAGTATTGCAGCATAGAATTTGAAGAATATTGTTCCTCTAATGGTATTCGTAGGCAGAAAATGGTACCAAGGACTCCACAAGAAAATGGAGTGGCTGAATGCATGAACAGGACAATAATGGAGCGTGCAAGGAGTATGAGGTTGCATGCTAGGCTGCCCAAAAATATGTGGGCAGAGGCAGTGAACACCGCTATTTATTTAATCAATAGAGGCCCCTCTACTCCTTTGGACTATGGTATTTCAGAGGAAACATGGAGTGGTAAGAAGGTGAGTTATTCTTTTCTCAAAACCTTTGGTTGTGAAGCTTTTGCACTTATAGACTCTGAAAATAGAACCAAGCTGGAAGCTAAGTCAAAGAAATGTGTATTTGTTGGGTATGGCATTGATGAATTTGGTTATAGGCTTTGGGATTTTGAAAATCATAAAATTGTAAGAAGCAGGGATGTCATATTCAATGAGAAAGTATTGTACAAAGATCTGTTGTTGCAGCATGAGAAGAAAGAAAATGACTATGTAGTACTGGATGATACTCCACAAGTTCATGTTCCAGTAGTTCCTTATGCTCCGCAACAACAGCAACAACAAATACCACACACCCCAGTGAGTGTTAGACGGTCAACAAGGCTAAGTAGACCTCCAAAAAGATTTTCTCCATCTTTGTATTCTATTCTGTTAACAGATGCCGGTGAACCTGAATGTTATAATGAAGCTGTGCAGGTGGATACAAAGCTTCAGTGGGAGTCTGCAATGACAGATGAAATGGACTCTTTGCTGAAAAATCAGACATGGAATTTATGTAAGTTACCTGCAGGTAAAAGGGCTTTACAGAATAAATGGGTTTACAGGATCAAAGAAGAGGATGGAGGTATGAAAAGATTTAAAGCCAGATTAGTCATAAAAGGATTTGCACAGAAACATGGTATTGATTTTGATGAGATATTTTCTCCAGTTGTTAAAATGACTTCTATTCGTACTGTTTTAAGTATTGTGGCTACTGAAGATTTGCATTTAGAGCAGCTTGATGTTAAAATAGCCTTTCTTCATGGTGATTTGGATGAAGAAATATATATGGTTCAGCCACAAGGATTTGAGGTCAAGGGTAAGGAGAATTTGGTGTGCAGATTGCAGAAAAGTTTATATGGCTTGAAGCAAGCACCTCGGCAATGGTATATTAAATTTGACACTTTTATGAATGGGCATGGATATAGTTGGTGTCATTCTGACCATTGTGTTTATTTTAAGAGGTTGGATGATGACAACTACATTATTTTATGTTTATATGTTGATGATATGCTTGTAGCTGGGTCTAACATGGATCACATTAAGGCGTTGAAACAACAGTTAGCAAAATCTTTTGCTATGAAGGATTTGGGGGTAGCAAAACAAATCCTTGCTATGAAAATTTGTAGAGATAGGAAAAATAGGAAATTGTCTCTATCTCAGGCTGATTATATTGAGAAGGTGTTGCAACGTTTCTCTATGGAAAATGCCAAAGCTGTCAGCACACCTTTGCCTGGTCATTTGAAATTGACTAAGGATATGTGTCCCAAGACACTAGAAGAAGAGACTAAAATGTCTAAGGTACCTTATGCTTCAGCTGTAGGGAGCTTAATGTATGCTATGGTATGTACTAGGCCAGCTATTGCACACGCAGTGGGAGTTGTTAGCCATTATATGAGTAACCCTGGTCTTGAGCATTGGAATGCAGTCAAATGGATTCTCAGATATTTGAGAGGCACATCCAGTAAGTGTTTACACTTTGGGGGTTCTACTACTACTGTACAAGGCTATGTTGACTCAGATTTGGCAGGAGATATAGATAGCAGGTGGAGTACTACAGGTTATATATTTACTGTTGGTGGGACAGCAGTGAGTTGGATTTCTCGACTACAAAAGGTGGTTTCTTTATCCACTACAGAGGCAAAGTATGTTGCTGCTACAGAGGCAGCCAAGGAGATGATATGGCTTCAATTCTTCATGGAAGAATTGGGACATCCACAAAAGGATAATTTTCTACATACAGATAGCCAAAGTGCCATTCATCTTGCAAAGAATTCTGCTTTGCACTCAAAGACAAAACACATACAGTTGCGGTACCATTTCATTCGATCAGTTTTGGATGATGGACAGTTAAGGCTGGAAAAGATTCATACTGATGATAATCCAGCAGATATGTTTACAAAGGTAGTAACAAGGGAGAAGTTGAACTCATGTTCAGCTTTAGTTGGTCTTCTAGACTGAACAAAATAAAGGAACAACTGAGTCTAAGGTGGTTCAATCCAGTGGGAGCCTCATGTGGGTAGTGGTATTGCTACAGGATTAGTCTCCAAGTGGGAGGTTTTTTGTATAGTGTGGATACTGATCAGTCACCAAGTGAGAGATTGTTAGCTTGTGGTGACTAATCAGGAAAGTACTATCTAGGAAAGTACTGTACACTTTTCCTCCCGACCTCGCCGGGGTTCGGGGCCGGGCCGGGCCTCGAGCGGGGGTTTGGGGGCGGTAGCCCCCAAGAGCAGGGGTTCGGGGGCGCAGCCCTCGAGGAAATTTTTTTGAGGCCGAATACCTTTTTCAGTTTTTTGGGCCGACTACTTATAACTCATTCTAACCCTAAAGCGGGAAAATATTGTATAATATGGCTTAGGGTTAGGGATTTTGATTATGTATGATTTTAGTACTTGCGGCAGAATTGGGCTGTAAGGGATTACGGATTGTAATCAGGTTGTAATCACTGGATAATAATAATATTGGACTCACTGTTGGTGGACGTAGCCCAGGGATTGGGTGAACTACGTTAAATCTGTGTGTCTTGTGTTCTATTCTGTGTGGTTTGTTATTTTCTGATATTAGTTATATTTGCACATAATTGTTATTTCTACCTTGTTAATCCTAACACTTTGATCTATTCATCATAAACTTCCTGATTGTTAGTCATCTTATCATCCAATTCTTCAATTTGATCTTTCAAAGATGAATTTTCCTCATTTAGCTTCTTGATCATTATCCCCAAATCACTAGTAGAGCATTCTTTCAAATCCTTTCTTAGCCTTTTGATGACTACTTGAGCATCACTGACTTTTTCTTTTAGTTCTTCAATTTCTTTTTCAGATCTATCCAGGTCTTCAAGAGAAGCTTCAAGATTTCTTTTTAGATGTTTCATTTCTTCTTTGTCCATGATCTCCTCAAGTGGTTAAACTTCTTTATCGAGGACCAGAACTCTGATGCCAATTGTTAGGAATGAGAACACTGAGATGGGGGGGGGGGGGTGAATCAGTGTTCACTGTAATTTATCTTTTTACTTTTATTCTTTAAACTAAACTTGAATACTTAAATACTAATATTTTGTACTAGTGTTTTATGATCCTTGTTAGAAGATCCTTAACCCTGTTAGGAGTTTCTTTACAATATGTTTAGTACAGTGACCTGGTCAAGGGTCAGACCCTGTTAGGAGTCTTTTACTATAAACCCTATTAGGGGTGTGGACACACTATCCTAGGGCTCACTGCTCAAGTGGTGAAGGCTACAACCTTCTGATCTCAGATACACACTATATCTGTTGGATGATCTGTCACTGTGACACTACTTGTCTAATTAATTCCTTTGATGCACTGATGCTTTGACCTCTTACAAATCTCTAATATATCTTATCAACTCTTCACATACTTCTAATCTTCTTGTCTCAACTCTATCTCCACTCTAATACCGATTACAATGGGCGCATCTAATATTTATATGCGCATACAAAACAAATAACTAGGTCGTCCCTTTAACTGATTACATACAAGGCTTCCAATTGAATTGGCTCAAGAATGTTTACAAACAAATATAATTACATGTCAGCAACCTAATTACAATAGGTGCATGGCCTTTACAACATAATAATATAACTACAAATCAAAATGCCAATAGTCGGCTGATTACTATGTTCTTCTCTGGCACACACTAGCTGTGTAACTTCAACTATCTGTAACTTTGTCATACCTACATATCTGATCATGCACTCATAGACTAAGCATGAATAGACTCTAACCAACTTATCTTCTAGGGCTCATACCATAACTCGGTCGTATGCACATGTGCTGATGCTCTGAGCTTCAGGTACTTTGTACAATGTCCAGTCTTCAACACTTAGCCAATTTCTGATCTTCTCATCAAGTGTGCTAACTCCAAAACACTATATGACTTTGTTTCCATAATGAAAACACTATATTAAGTCATATACACCAGTATAGTCAAATTGTCAACAATATTGATATTGAACGTATGTTTATTTCAAATTTGCAAAAGGATATTAGAGGTAAGATTCTGCTTACTGAATTTACCTCTTTTCAAAAACTTTGTGCAACGCTTCATCATTATCAATTACAAGTGAGTCAATTTGAGAGCAATACTCCAATGGCTCCTGTTGTAGTTGATAAAAATGATGCTGCTCCTAATCCAAACAAATTTAAAAAATTCAACAACTATGTCAAGATAAACAAACTAGCACATGCAGTTGCTGATCAAGTTGTTGTTGCATCTCACAATGCCACTTCTGCATCCACTACTTTTTGATTAAATCGTATGTTTACTCCTCTTTCTAAATCTTTTCATTCTATTATTAATAGGTTGTTAACTACTAATATGATTACCTTAGCTCATAGTCGACCTCTTTTACCTGCTACAATTGCATCTAAATCCTTTGATCCTAAACCTTTTTGTCAATATCATCATCAGAATGGTCATGATACTAAGAAATGTTATTCTTTAAAACATAAGGTTCAAGATTTAATTGACCCTAATTCCTTATCTGTTGATAATCTTGATGGTAGTGGGAACAAATTTGTCTCTCCTCCTAATCAAAATCTTCAAATCTATACGAATCCTTTACCTACACATGATACTAATACCATTACTTAACCATCTTCTATGGATATTGTGTATGATTCAAAGAAGGATGATCTTAATCACATTGTTAATCAAGTGGAGCATGTTGTTCAATCTATATCTCCATCTCTGCCTCAACCTCAACCTTAACCTTAAGTTCCATCTCAACCTCAACCAAAACCTAAGCCTAAATTGAAAACTCAACCTAAAACTCGACAACCTAAGAATAAAAGACCTCAGGAACTTTTGATTACCTTTGATGATTCTAAAAATATTAAAGCTCCTAACAGTACTCTTTACATTTATGCTAGGATTTCTCAGATACCTACTCATGGTTGTCTTGTTGATCCTACATCTTTAGTCAATGTTATTACTGAAGAAAATCTTTTTATAATTTGCAACGTGATTCTTATGATACATCTTATGTGTGGATTAAAATTTGTAATGGTTTTCTTTATCCATTATTTGGTTCTATTAACTTACCAGTTGAACTTTGTGGTAAAATTGTGAACACTACTTTTGTTGTTGTTCCTGCTTTTGATCAATTTCAAGTTAAGCTTGGTTTGCCATGGTTAAATGCTATGCAAGTTGTTGCTTCACCTATCCATAAATGTCTTAAATTTTTTTATGATGAAGAAGTGAAGATGATAAATCATAGTTTATATCAACCTTCTAGGCCTAGAGATTGTGCTACTCTTGACTTCTTTTGGCCTTTGTTACCTAATTCATGTCCTTCTCGACCTGATAATCTTTTCCACTCATATCAAGCCTATAAAAATCGTAAGATTCTTGAGTTAAGCATGCCTCTAATGGATCTTAATCATGGTATTTTTCCTACACCTTCCATACCTCCTTTATCTATAGCTTCTAGTTCTGTTAATCAAGCTCCTAGTGTTGCTTGTTAATCTGCTGAGAATCCTATTAATCCTCCTATAGAACTTGTGAAGGATCCGATAGTTGTTCCTCCTAGTTCTCAACATATTTCAAGCAAAGCAAAATGTAATCGATCTGCTAATGAACTTTGTAAAAAGCATCGTGCTCAAGCTAAAGCTTGTAATGTTGTTCTTCAAAATTCTTTACTTTCTTCTGATAAGCCTATACATGATGTTGTTACTAATAATAATGTTAAGATGCATAATTATGATGACACTATTCATATCTTAGATCTTATTTTGATTAATCTAGATGAAGAAGATACTCTTGATGATGTTAATGATGAATATGAGACTATTGACATTGACATTGATTTACCTAATATGCTTTCATCACAATTAACAATTACACCTAGTATCGAACATTAATATTCTCAAGAGGAACCTTGTTTGGAACTGGTTATCATTCCTACTGTGTTGGATATAGTCCCTCTTGTGAGTTACCCACCTTCCCTAAATGATATAGAATGAGATGGGGAGAGTAGGAAGAACGATTGATTGGCTTATCTTTTATGGTAGCTTTATTGTGTGTTTTCCTATTGTATTATGCTTCTCCTGTGATGTGTTTGCTAAATGTTGTTAGATTCTTTTATATGACCCTTGTTACTTTGTTGGTGCAAGGTGATAAAGGAATCGAACCTATTGTACAATTCCTCTATATGTATCTGTTAGAGTAATTATATTTTACACTTATTAATTAAATCACTTCGGTTTAATTAATTAAGTTATTTATTACTCTGTTTACTTAAGCTATCTCTTAGGTGCATTATAATTAATATCTTTATTAATTATAATGTCCAACCTAGCTTTTTGAGGCTTTAGAGTTTTGTTCACCTTTATAGGTTGAACCTTGTAAATCTTTTTTCATTAACTTGAATCACAATTTTGCTCTCATTTTTTAGTAACTTCTGAGTTTTACCTTTTGCTTCTTTCTACTTCTCTCCTGTAACAGGTTATTTGCATTCAAGTATTCTTGGCATTCTATGGATTTGTATCTCTCAAATCCTACATGGTATCAGAGCTCCTCTGCTGCTGCTTGTTCTGGTGTTTTTGAATCAGGTTTTGAGGTTAAGGGTTTCAAGTTTTTTGAAGAGTTTTTTATTGGAGGCATTTTGGGCTCCAATTGACCTCACCAATGGATTCAGAGGATCATTCAAATGAATTTTGATATAAAATTTGACCACCTTTGGGCACTGGAGCAATCTGTGGCAATTTTTTTTGGAACCAAGGCCGTACGAACCTGACATGATTATTGAGGCATGAGATGTTGAGATTTGAGTGCAGAAGGTATGAAAATGGCTTTTTTCCTACACAGGTGGTTTTGACTGCATTGTGGGTGATTTTTGGTGCTGCAAGGGCTTTTTTGAAAATTTTAAAAATAGATTAATTTGCATCTAATTCATATCTAGATTTTGCATTCAAATCCTTCGTTTAGGTGTCATCAAGGTCACTGATCTCAGTCCAATTTGAGAATACATACTCACATCTATTAGAAGGTAGTAAATTTCTTGGTTAGTTTAGTTTTCATTTCATTGCACGATTTCGATTCTTGCTAACCTCTAATATTTTACTGAAGTGTTGTGTTTACAGCTAGGTACAAAATTCACACACACATTTCTGGCACCCACCGTGGGGCCTTAAAATGGGTTTCCATTCAATTTTTATCAATTTCTATCATCTTCTTGTCATTTTCTATTCCAAGCTGTGATTTTTAATTTCTATCCGTACATTTTTCATATAAGTTTTGTCAGAAACTCGTACCAAAGGATACCCATGGTCGTACGACAATTTATTTGATTGAGGATCATACCGCCTGAATCAAAGTGTCATTTGAAATCTCTATTGTCACATGATCTGGTACCTAGTGTCGTATGAGATTCTAGACTGTCATCTGGGAGGTGACCCACTATGGTACGAGTTTTAGTGCCAGGTTTCAATTGTCGTTTCACTTTTTCAGGCAGTTTTCCAGATTTGTTTTCTTGATTTGGACATAACAGCTAACATTAAGAATTGAAATTTGTTGTTTTTGATTGATTTCTGCTGGTTTTGATTGGGAAAAGTGTAAGAATTGCTAAAAATAGGTAAGAATCTACTAAGCACATTGCGAGGAATTCAGGCAATCTTCTTAGTTGATAACATTTCGATTTGGATTAAAAAGAACTCTTGCGTGTCAAGCTTGTGTGACCTTTATTGCTTTCATATCACAGATTTCATTTTGGGCTATTAAAAATGAACATAGATTTGCTTCTCAGCATCTTTGTTACGCATAGTAAATAGGCCCTATGAACACTATTCGTGGTTCTTGAGAGAGTGGGTTTCCAGTGAAACTCTTCTCAACGAAGGAACCCTTGTAGGTAGGGAGGTTACTGAGAGAGTCTCACATTCTACTAGATTTGTGCATCTTCAACTTCTAATTGATACATTCTCTCTTCGGAGAGGTTGATAGATCATGAGTGGTTGACATCATAGATCTTTGTGAGATAATGTTGGTCTTAGCGTGTCGAATTAACCTGTTTGCTTTGTTTGAGTTAAAAGTGAAAA
Organism: Chamaecyparis obtusa; assembly: GCA_027943335.1. Taxonomy (NCBI): domain Eukaryota; kingdom Viridiplantae; phylum Streptophyta; class Pinopsida; order Cupressales; family Cupressaceae; genus Chamaecyparis; species Chamaecyparis obtusa. The sequence continues at coordinate 25,758 of BSBK01001518.1, forward strand.
GGCTAGAGGATTATGCTCTACTCCCTTTTTGGGTAGTACCAGAAACTTAGATCCTTGAATCTGGAACCAGTCTCCATGTGGTATATTTTGTGAGTCACCTTTAGAGAGGGTTAATTGTAGTGGACATTCCCTCAATTGGGTCAACCATGTTGACGGAACCTCAAGTGGTAATAGCCATTTTCGTCATAGTAGTGACAACTGTAATACCCCAAAAATAGGCTATAAGTTCATTAATCTTCTACATCATCAAATCAAACGAAATTGACATCGAAGTCCTAACCAAAGGCACATCTGAACATCATCAAATCCTAATTGATTATCTTAAATTCTGCATCGGGGAATATTCTTAGTAATATTCCTAATCATCTTAATTATCTTTAATTTAATGATTATTTGGCAATAAATCACAATTATCCTAAAGTTGATTAATTGAATATGATGAATATTTAATTAATTGATTTAATTCTGCCACTTAATTATTTAATTGAATTTAATTGTATTTATTCCTAAGAATTATTGTTTAAATTTGACAATAAATCAAAATTCCTATCATTAATTGATTAAATTCTTATTTAATTAATTAAAGCAAGTTGTCATATTTAATAATATTGTTTTTGAATAAAAGTTTGAAAAATGATTGATTAACCCATAAATCAATTTTTTTTATTTAAAAAATCAGTTAAGTTGAGAATAAATCACTTTATTTATTTATTAATTCATAATTATCCATGTGCACAATCAAAGAGCAGTTAAACTCCAAATCAGAAAATCAATGCAAGTTATTGACTTTTTGGAACTCAACATCATTTTTGAGTTTTAAAGTTGATCTAAACTTCTAATTTGAGTTAAACTCTGCTTTTGTAGATTTTTGTGAGTTAATTATCTTTATTTAAAAATAACTCAAAAATCAAGCTGAGTTATTTGAGTGATTTATGGCTTTTATCCATGCGCCTCTAAAGCCCTGGATTTCTATAAATTAAGGCTTCAGCTCATCCCAAATCATCTCATAATTTGCGAACTCATGCTGGTGAATTGCTATTTGGAGAATAGAGCTTCTTTGCGAATCAACCACATTTTGTGAGATCACTTTTGTTTTCATTTTATTGTTAGATCATTTTAGCATATCAATTTCCATATTAGCATAGATTCCATATCAAGTTTTTATATCATTGCATAGAAAATATCAAAAATATAGATTAATTGCATTCATATTTCATATCAAGTTTTGCATTTAAATCCTTCATTTAGGTGTCATCTAGGTCACTGATCTCGATAACAATCTGAAAACATCAATCTCGCACCTATTAGAAGGCAGTAAATCGCCTAGTTAGTTTAGCTTTCAATTCATTGCACAATTTTGTTTTTGCTAACCTCTAATATTTTACTAAAGTGTTGTATCTATAGATCAGGTACAATTTTCACACACACATTTTTGGCACCCACCGTGGGGCAACCCACCTTTACATGCTGGTTTTGATTTTTTTTTGGAGCTAAAGCCCTAAAGTTTCAAAGATTTAATTTTATCTCTCAAACGGATTTGAGTTTTGCTCTAAAATTTTTTTTTCAGGTTGGACACATATTAGAGAAGCTATAGTAAAAAATTTAGAATTTTCTAGGATGTTTTGAATTTTTAATAATTTTTTCTTGAAATTCTAAAAAAAAATAATATTTGACGCAAATCAACATATTTTTAAAAAAAATTTATATTTTTGGAAAGATCTTTAAATTATACAGGGGGTCCATTCTTTGTGTTTTAAATTTGGATGCAATATAGTATCTCAAATAGTCAATTTACAAAAACTGGTCTGTTTTGATAAAACGGGTCTCTAGGGCACAAATGAAGAGATTTTTCTAAAAATTTTACACTTTTGGAAAGCTCTCTATTTTTTAGTAGGGGCATTTATTTTTAATTTCTATTTTTGTGGCAAAAATCATAAAAAATAAATCAGATCTTGTTGACTAGGTCAAATGTAGCAAAAAAAATAAAGTTTTGTGATGGGTATGCACTTATTTTTTTTACATGGTTCAATGAATGATATGAGTTGTCATTTGGGTTAATTGCTGGTTATTATTGCTGATAATAATTGATTTTTAGAGCTAACCCTATGGTTTTCATAAGTTGAATATATGTTGAATATCTTGTTTGCTTGTTTGCTTGTTGGAGAGTTCGTCACTTGCTTGCATGGAAAAGATCAACAAGAATTGCTAAAAATCAGGTAAAATCTACTAAGCATGTTGTGAGGATCCTAGGTATTCTCCTTCATCTAATAACATTTTGATTTGGACTTAAAATAAATCTCTTATGTGTCTGGTTTATGTGCATCTTTTCATGCTTTTGTCTATTTCTACACACTTGCATAATTGATACTAGGTTGTGACCCCTTAAGGATTCATCAAGTAGTCTTAGATACTTGTGATTGATCTTAATTGCTATCTTGGGTTATTGGAATCGCTAATCCACTAACCCCTCATTCCACCTCGTGGTTGCAAGGTCAACACCACATTAAAGAGGAGGGGTCAACAGGACAGAAGCGTTAAGTGTTCCACTTGGCAACCCATTTATGCTTTTAGGAACTCACTTGTTTTCTAAGTTGGGGACTCATTTTAAGCTTGTGTGAGGTGTTAAGTGTTCCACCTTGTGGACTCATCTCATATTCACTTTAAGCGTTAAGTGTTCCTCTTTCTGCTTTTTGGGTACTTTTGGTAGATTTGCTTTTTGGAAACATACATCTATGCTCACATAGTAATTAGGCCCTATGAAAACTATTTGTGATTCTTGAGAGATTGGATTCCCAGCGAAATCCTTCTTGATGATAGAATCCTTGTAGGTAGGGAGGATACTTAGTGTGTTTCACATTCAACTTGGTTAGTGCGTCTTCTCTTATTGATCGATACATTCTCTCCTAGGAGAGGTTGATAGATCACATGGGGTTGATATCACGAGCTTTGGTGAATCAAAATTGGTTAGTGCACCTTCTCTTATTGATTGATATATTCTCTCCCTAGAGAGGTTGATAGATCACATGGAGTTGACATCATAGACCTTGGTGAAGCAAAACTTTGTCTTAGCATGTCAGATTTATTTGTCTGCTTTGTTTGGGTTAAAAGTGAAGAGGCATCAAAACTTTGGATCTGGAGCCAAGTCCCCTTGTGGTATACTATTGTGAGTCACCTTTAGAGAGGGTTAACCGTAGCGGACACTCCCTTCATAAGGAAAACTACATTGACAGAACCTTAAGCGGTAATAGCCATTTTCACCATGGTAGTGACAGTCGCTATATAAATGTCCTTGTGGAAGAAATTTTCAAAAGTGTGGTTCATTGTTGGGTTGTTAGATCTCCCTAGCAGCTCTTGATTGATTAAATTCTCGGACTGTGTCAAAACCCTGGTGCGCTGGGATTGGAGTTCACCCCTTTGGATCATAAAAGTTACAGAGTTAAACCATTACTAAAAATCTAGTGAGGCCAAATTTTTATTTTCTAGGAATATGTGAGTTAATGCAAAACTTTTTGGAACATACACAATTAGCGCTTTGGAGGATTACAATGAATAAAATCACTTGATTGTTCATGCACAAGGTTGCTTTTGCCCTTGTTCATTATTTTTAGACATGCTTGAAATCACTAGCTTGCTGTTTTGCATGCTTGTTTATCTATCTGGTTATTAAAAATAAACAAATTTGTTACAATCCTCAAATCTGGACAGTACAATTTGCAAACAAGCTAAAATTGAAAACCCTAAATTTGCAAAATTTGAAGTGAAATTCTTCTCTAGAGTCAAAAGTCATCTCAGAAGGTTAGAAAGTCATATGAGTTTTTGTCAAATATCATTTCAGTACTGCCCAACTGTCGTATGGTGAACTACCCAGTGTTGTATGAGTTTTTATGCTAGAAAATTTAAAAAGTCAAATCCTACTAGCACCTGTCATGCGAGTTTTGCAACTGTCGTACAAGCTTTTCAACTATCATTTCATAGCATACCCACTATCGTACGAGTCTGCAGAGTGTCATTTGAGAAATTTTTGAAAGTTGTCAGAAAATGTTCAGAATTGCTAGATACTTAGCTTTTTCAGCCTAGTTCTAGAATCTGTCAAACAAATCACTATGTTAGGAACAGAGCAGTAGCTATTGAGAATCAGTACACATGTCTCAAAGAATTAGTACACATGAGGAAGAAATTCTAATCACAGCTATGAAGCAGATGCAAGCTATGCAAGTCAAGCTTAACAAACTCAAAAAAAAAAGGAACCTAAAGAGTTCTCCATGGAAGCTCTGTGCCCTTTTCCATTTGATAAAGATTTGTACATGTCACCATGCCCCTAGAAAGAATGTGAGCAGCGTGACAATCCTTATGATACCTCTTCCACAAAGAGTGACACATCCATCTTTGGAGACTATGATGACTATGATGATGGACAATATAATGATACCTATGACACCTCTGTTCCTAAGAGTCCTCCCCATCGTGTGTTCATGCTTACTGGAAATGGGATGTCACATTGGATAGATCCTGATGGTGATCCATATGATTCTAATTTTGAAAAAGACTTTATCATTTTTGTGAACAATACCTTGATTATGATCCATCTACTACTGCTGAGGACTATAAAATGCATCATGCTAGCTTAAAGCATCAATATTATAAGAATCCTTCTCCTAAGGACTCTCCTGTTGAAAATAAAGTTTATCTTCTCAAGCAAGATCATGTTAATGTTGGACCTTTGTCTTGTGATGGTTCCCTTCCATCCCCTACTTCCTCCAATACTTGTACATCTCCTAAAGTTTTCAAGTCTTTCAAATCTTTCATAGAACCTTCATTCGACACAAGCCTTGATACTTTTCATACAGTTCCCTATAGTTATCCTCTAGGGCTACCTCTTCAAGAAATTCAAGCTAACCTTCACTTGGCTTCTAATACTCTCAATAATGCTAAACCTAAAGAGCCTAAGCCTTCATACGCTACAATGTCTACTTCAGCTGGTCCTTCACCATCTCTGCAACAGTCTTCCATACAATCCCAACATGCTTTCATATCCTTAGAAGTGGCTCCATGTCAAGAGGACTCTAAAAATGATGAAGAAAATAACATAAAGAAAGATCAAGATCAAGAACCCTCCATGTCATCCAATCCTTTTCATGATGTCTCTTATCTGCTTCAGGGTTCTTTTGATCCTGCACATCCTTTTTCATGCATTCCACAATGTCTTAAGTCTTCTCCTAAGCAAGATCAAGTTACTACTTACACCGTTGAGCTTATTGACAATCAAAATAACCTTACTACACTTACACTTTCCAAAGATGATACTTCCATTAAGGTTGCTAAAAATGGTGTTGTTACTTCCAATGTTAAGCCTATTGAAAATCAAAAGAAAAATTATGCACTTATACTATCCAAAGATCCTTGTCAAGATCAAAGTCCTTCATCTTCTTATTCTACCACTCCATGTTCACTTCCACTTTCTACTCTTCCTAAGTCTTTGCAAGCTTTGAACAATCCTATCAAAGAAGGTGCTCATATTCAAGATGTCCACGATTCTATTGAAAATTCTAATGCTCACTCTAAAGATGCTAATATCCTTGGTTGTCATATAGATGATTATGAACTTATTCATTATCCTTTTGCATTTTCCACATCCATCCTTGGACCTCCTCCACCAATACTAAGGGCTTCACATCTACCTTCCATCTTGAGTCCTTATGTCCCTTCACTTTCCCCTCCTAACTCTCCTAATTCGCCATCCATCTTGGGTCCTTACATACCTCCATCTCCCATCTTTCCTCAAGATCAACATAGATACATACCCTTGAATCCTTTTCATTCACCCACCCATCTAAACCAGTCATATCCTCCTTCTTCCACAAGTCCTAAGTCCTTTGGAAGTAACTTGAATGTTCAATACAAGAAAAAGAAGCAGTACAAGAATCCATCAAAAAAAGAAGATCACCATGTCTCCTCTAATAGACATGGAACATAAAGTCAAAAGAGATATCTAAGAAAAAAACTACAAGACAAGTATGGGTTCCAAAATCCATCATTGAAGATATTCTCTCTAAATCATCAAAAGGAAATAAAAAGCCTACGACTATATGGATTCCAAAGTCTCTCTTGAAAGAGTCTGGTGTTGAGCAAAAAGTGAAATTGACATTAAAGCTTCCAAAGACTTCCACTTCATCTTCTTCCAAAAACATTCTTCCATTCCATGTGCCTAAACCACAACCTCTGCTATCCATTCACCATATTCCTTCACGTATTCCTTCATTCATGTTTCCTCCACCCTCTCACCACCCTTCAAGGTGTGTGTTGATGTTGATCTTTCCTTCCTTTCCATTTACCCTTTCACAATCCTTCCATTCATTATCCTTCTACCTTCTATCCTTTTTCCTCATTTGCTTATTCCTCCTATCTTCCAACCTCACTCACTTTACATAAAACCTTATCCTCCATTTTTCTCTTCCATCTCTATTTCCCTATTAGCATCTTTGAGCGTATCATTTTGAATCCTTGGCATATCATGGTTTATCCTTTCAAGGAGCATTATCTATAAAGCTTGCCTTGTTTCAAAAAGAGGAAAAAAAAAAAAATTTAAAACAAAAAATTGAAAATGTGCCTTGGTGAAAACTTGGAAACAGGCACCTTGGTAGCAAAAGTAAAGAGAAATAAATTCATCCTATGGTGAAAACCACTCCCTTGTGGCACCTTGGATAAGTACCATGATGAAAACTTGGTAATCAGGCATCATGCGTAGTTCTTCTACATATTTCATCCATTTCATCTTCTCTCTTTGATCTTGACAATGCTGATCTATACACGAACATTTGACTATTTTGTGAGCTATCTTATGATGATCTTGCTTTCATTCCCTTCTTGTTTAGCCTTCATGTCTATTTTCCTCCATTCATTTTTGCCTATCGCTATCCTTTTCCCCTTTGGTCTTGATCTAATAGAAAAAAAGAGTAGAACACGATGCTCTGAAGCCTCTTGACATGTCTACTCCTTTGGACTACATCCTTTCCTGCTCTTGCATTATGCTTTTGTGACTTATCCTATGCCGGTCTTTCATTGCTTGTCCAAATGTGCTTTACATGACAATTTTTCCCTAGCTTGGGTATTCTTGAAGAGTTTTCCCTTGAGGATTTCTTCCTTTCATTCTCCTTCATTCTCGTCTTCCATCTCTTCGACTAGCTTGCTAATCCCTCTTATTCTCCACCTTGCTAGACATTGGGACTGCATGATATGATCTTTCTTGGGAGTTTGCAATGGAAAAAGATGCTATCAAGTATACCAAGTATCAGAATAAGTATCAAAACTAGTATCAGAACAAGTTTCAGAGCTAGTATCAGAACTAGTATCAGAACAAGTAATAGAACAAGTATCAGAACACCTACTGAGGCTACACCTTTTGCTTTAGTTTATGGGTCTGAAGTGGTACTACCTATTGAGGTTGAAATCCCATCACTCAGAATTAGAATGCATGGTCTAGTAACTGATGATGACTACAGAGTGTCTAGGTTGCAAGAACTTGAACTACTAGATGAGCGCAGACAAGCAGTGTATGATCATCTCAGAGTATATCATAAGAGAATGTCTAGAGGTTACAACAAGAAAGTCAGACACAGAGAATTTCAGGTTGGTGATCTAGTCTTGAGAGAAAATCCTAAAAATCAATCCCATCGAGAACGCAAGGGGAAGTTTGAATTCAATTGGTTGGGTCCCTTTGTAATCATTGCTACTTTTGGCTCTGGTGCCTATCAACTCTCAATGACTGAAGGAGAACAGCTCCAAGAACCAATCAACGTTATCCATCTGAAGAAATTCTATGCCTAAAGCATTCAGTCTATGGTAAAATGTCCTGAAAAAATTATAAAAATAAGAAAAAGTCCTGAAAAAATGAACATCTTGGTGAAAACCTAGCAATAGGTGCTTTGATGATTCACAAAAAAAATAAAAAATATCAAAAATTTAAAAAAATTGAAAAAATGAAAAATACAAAAAAATGAGAAAAAAAAAGTGCCTTGGTGAAAACCTGGAAACAGGCGCCTTGGTAGCAAAAATAGAATCTCTGCCAAGATGGTGAAAACCCGGCAACTGGGCACCACTTGTTTCAAAATGCTCCATCTATCAGTGCAATCTTGGTCTTTCCCAGCTTTCAGTTTTACTTTAGTTTGTACATATCTCCCGATTTGTTTCTGCATTTCTAGTTTTCAATAAGTCGGTCTGTACACCACTCAGCTCAAGCGCCTGTATCCTATCAATGCTTAACACTTGGGGGCAATCAATGTTATATCCTATGGCCTCCAGTATATCTTAGACGTATCATATCCAGTCAGAGTCCTTTGAAGCTTCATTTGAGTCAGTCAAGTCTGTCTCGTCTCTAGAAAGGATTTTGCATCTACAACAACAATCAAACACAAACTGAAAACAATCTGTGCTTTTCACGCTTTTATCTCTTTGTATGCTTACTGATTCGCATTGAGATTTTTGCATATTATGTCCCTTCGAGCTATTCAATGATGTCCTTTATAGGATTTAGAGAGTGATGACTAGGGGCATAATCTTTTCTTTTTCTTCTGCTTGTATGTGAAAATCTAACGTCTTTGGAAATTATGGATTGAAATGGTGTCCGACTGTAAGAACCTCTATCTCGAATTGGATGGCCATGCGTACTTCGACCATTGATACCGAAAAATTCAAGGAAGTTTGATCTCACTATTGTCTTTTTAAGTAAGTTCTTTCTCCTACTGTGAAACACGATCTTACCTAAAGATGTGAATGATAAAGGGTCACTACGGGTAATTCACACTGGATTTAGAATGATCTCTTAAACTGTTTGATGTGTTTGTAATGCAAGGCATATTCTGGTCATCACGACATCTATATTTTGATGCTTATACAAATTGCTATATCAAAATGGACATGATATTCAGGTCATCATGGTGTTTGTGCCTTGGTGCTTATATCTAATCCGACATTCCAAAAACAAAATCAATATTCATATGTCCATGGTTGCCTAGCCAGTGGGTGTTGTATTGATTCTTGCACATACAAATCAATATTCATATGTCTATGGTTTCATAGCTAGTGGGCATTGTATTGATTTATCTGGTTACCTAAAAGTTCAATGATGATAACAAATCGACATATGATCAGTGAGTAGGTCCTAGGTCTTAGGTTGCATTTCATTCTGCATTTGCATTTTTCATCTTTCCATGATCTCACAATGATTAAATGAACTTCGATGCTTAAATGATTCTTCAAATCTAACAAGAGCCAAATCTCACACGAAGGTTCCTCCAACAAAATAGCAAGTAGAATCCTTTTTTTCGGGATCAAACTCAAAATCTGAGATTGTTTATATTATTAACTACTTGCATAATCAACCTTCAATCATAGTAGAAATCCATTTTTCAACTTAACTGATTATCTTCCATCAAACTATTAAAATTTCAATCATGGTCAACTCATGGTCAAACCTAGTCAAACTTGGTCTCTAGGACCTCTAAACGATGCAGAATGTGTTCCCGGACGTGTTTAACCACTTCTCAAATCAATTAACATGCTTCTAAACTATCAACGCTAACTTTTCTTGTCAGATTTCAATTTTAATCCCGAAGGGGGCATGGTATTGCATATCATTCAAAGTCTGTAATCTAATTTGAAATCATATCTTTGTTGAAATCATATCTTTCCTCAGTAATCAAGACAACAACCATGTCTAGTTCCTGATTCATCAAAAGTCCTCATCGCTCGGGGCAAATCTATCATCGCTTGGGGCATATCAGATTCATCTATCCATATCAATCTGGTATTCTCTTAATCTGGTAATCTGTATCAGCTTTTTGCAACTATCAATTCATTAGTATTATTTCTTTGATTCTTCGGTAACTGAAGGGTTTAGATGTGATACCTACATGGTTCTTCTAAGACAATCAAGTCTGGAACCGGTCACTCACTTCTTTGCAATCCTAAGGTTCAGAATCAGGCATTTTGACACTCTTTCACAATCATCAGTTCATCACTGCTATAGTGAACATTATCTTTGGTCATTCAGGACCTAATATCTTCAAATCTTTCAATCATCATATCTTTTGAATCAGTTTCATATCTTTATCATACACAGACTATCTTTGAACCACTGTGCTTCGCACAGTAATTCAAAGAGGGGCAAAATGTAATACCCCCAAAATAGGTTATAAGTTCATTAATCTTCTACATCATCAAATTGAACGAAATCGACATCAAAGTCCTAACCAAAGGCACATTTGAACATCATCAAATCCTAATTGATTACCTTAAATTCTGCATCGGGGAATATTCCTAGTAATATTCCTAATCATCTTAATTATCTTTAATTTAATGATTATTTGGCAATAAATCACAATTATCCTAAAGTTGATTAATTGAATATGATGAATATTTAATTAATTGATTTAATTCTGCCACTTAATTATTTAATTGAATTTAATTGTATTTATTCCTAAGTATTATTGTTTAAATTTGACAATAAATCAAAATTCCTATCATTAATTGATTAAATTCTAATTTAGTTAATTAAAGCAAGTTGTCATATTTAATAATATTATTTTTGAATAAAAGTTTGAAAAATGATTGATTAACCCATAAATCAATTGTTTTTATTTAAAAAATCAGTTAAGTTGGTAATAAATCACTTTATTTATTTATTAATTCATAATTATCCATGTGCACAATCAAAGAGCAGTTAAACTCCAAATCAGAAAATCAATGCAAGTTATTGACTTTTTGGAACTCAACATCATTTTTGAGTTTTAAAGTTGATCTAAACTTCTAATTTGAGTTAAACGCTGCTTTTGCATGTTTTTGTGAGTTAATTATCTTTATTTAAAAATAACTCAAAAATCAAGCTAAGTTATTTGAGTGATTTATGGCTTTTATCCATGCGCCTCTAAAGCCTTGGATTTCTATAAATTAAGGCTTCAGCTCATCCCAAATCATCTCATAATTTGCGAACTCATGCTGGTGAATTGCTATCTGGAGAATCAGAGCTTCTTTGCGAATCAACCACATTTTGTGAGATCACTTTTGTTTTCATTTTATTGTTAGATCATTTTAGCATATCAATTTCCATATTAGCATAGATTCCATATCAAGTTTTCATATCATTGCATAGAAAATATAAAAAATATAGATTAATTGCATTCATATTTCATATCAAGTTTTGCATTCAAATCCTTCATTTAGGTGTCGTCTAGGTCATTGATCTCAATAACAATCTGAGAACATCAATCTCGCACCTATTAGAAGGCAGTAAATCGCCTGGTTAGTTTAGCTTTCAATTCATTGCATGATTTTGTTTTTGCTAACCTCTAATATTTTACTGAAGTGTTGTGTCTATAGATTAGGTACAATTTTCACACACACAACAACCACTATATAAATGTCCTTGTGGAAGAAATCTCCATAGGTGTGGTCTCTTGTTGGGTTGTCAAATCTCCCTAGCAGCTCCTGATTGATTAAATTCTTGGACTGTGTCAAAACCCTGGTGTGCCTGGATTGGAGTTCGCCCTCTTGAGATCATAAAAGTTGCAGAGTCAGACGATTACTAAAAACCCTAGTGAGGCCAAATTTTCATTTTTCTAGGAATATGTGCGTTATTGCAAAACTTTTTGGAACATACACTGTTAGCACTCCTAGGGATTAGCACAATTCAGTCACTTGATTGTTCATGCGCAGGTTGCTTTGTCCCCTATTCATTATTTTCAGACGTGCTTGAAATCACTTGCTTGCTGTTTTGCATGCTTGTTTATCTATCTGGTTACTAAGAATGAATCAATCTGCTACAATCTTCAAAACTGGAAAGACAATTTTGTGAACAATCTGAAACTAAAAATTTGAAAAATTGCAAAATCTGATGTCAAACACCTTTCTGGAGTCAACATTCATTTTTTAAAGTCAGAAAGTCGTACGAATTTTTGCTATTGTCATTTCAGAACCCCCAGATTGTCGTATGGTATCAAGTATACTGTCGCACGAGTTTTGCTGCCAATCAATTTAGAAAAGTCAAAAACCCTGCGATCAACTATTGTGCAAGTTTTTCAATAGTCGTACAAGTTTTTCAATTGTCATTTCATGCTATACCCATTGTCGTATGAGCCTATAGAAAGTCATTTGAGAAATTTTGAAAAATTGCCAGAAAGTTGTCAGAATTGTCAGAGACCTAGCTCTTCCAGCCTATTTCTAAAATCTATCAAGAAAATCATTGTGTCAGGAACAGAGTAGCAACTACTAAGAATCCAATCATTTTTCTAAAGTGGCCTTTTGAATCCTATTTAGCCTTCTATTTAATCGATTTGAGTCTTTATCATCTTGTGTCAAAACCTTGTCATAAATATCAATCTTCAATCAATCATCAAAATGGCTAAGTGTTGTGAACTCGTGTCCGCTATCTTTTGGGCATCTAACCATACATCTAGGGCACAATATCCTTCATTTACATCTAATCTAAGCTTCAATCAATCAAACCTTGACAAGGTTGCATCATTTGATCTTCTTGAACAGATCTTTCTTTAGTTGTCTTCACCATATTCTTTTGTTTCACCCAAGGTTAATGGTGGAAACTAGAGCTTCCTCTCACAAGAAATCTGGAGAAGCATCCCATACCTTACCTATAACTATTGTCAGGGGTCCAACTCTTGAGCAACTCTACAATTCTGGTCTTTACGAAGACGACGGTCTTGGAAACTTTCGATTAAAAACTATTTACATTCCTCCTTCATCAACTCACGGAGGTAATCAACAAACTCCTCATCAATCTATCCTAGGGAGAACTCCTACCATGTCTCAAGTGGGGACAAACTTTGGCTCTCAGAGAGCTCAATCTCAACATGGTGCAGATCAGGAACCCACACCTGAAGAAATTGCTCAATATCAAAATGATGATAACTTCAAACGAATGATGAAACATTTCTTTAAAGAAGACATAGAGGCATACTTTTTACAATTAGCTCATCAAGGAGCTAAACTTCCTCCCAACTTTAATGTTGAAGATATCATTACACATGAGGAAGAAACTCCACTCACAACTATGATAAAATAGATGCATGCCATGCAAGTCAAACTTAATAACCTTGAGAAAGAAAAGGAACCCAAGGAGTTCTCCATGGAGGCCCTATGTCCTTTTCCATTTGACAAAGACTTGTACATGCCACCATTCCTGAAAAGAGTGGAGATGCCTAAATATGATAATTATGATGGACACTCGGATCCTCAAGATCATGTTAGAGAATTTTGTATACAATCTATGGAGTTCATGCACGAACCAACCTATCTGATGTGTCTCTTTCCTCGATCTCTGGGGGGAGTAGTCATTCATTGGTTCTCTAGATTGCCTTCTGTAATACCCCAAAATTGGCACCTATTTAATTTCATCAATTTTGGTGCATTATCTCAATTTTACATCACCAAAGTCCTAGTTCCCTAGGCAATTTTCTCTCCTACCTGACTTAATTTGACTTGATGTCAGTTGCAAAGACCCTAAATTGCAATAATCAAATACTAAATTAATTCCTAAGTCTCTTTGACTTTATTAGCTAAATTATCTCTATGATACATTAATTTAATTGTAAAGTCCTATGTGCTTTAAATTAAATTAAATCAAACCACCCCCTTTGGCTAATACACATAAAAAAGGAATTAATTAATTGCTTGTTATTTGAATGGACACCTTTTCTTGAATTAATAATTTGAGATATTCGAAAGGTTCTCATGTGGCATTTCCATTCTTTTAATAAAGTAATTCATGCTTATTTGTCCCAAAAGGGATATGAAGGGTCAGGAGTTTCGAATCAAGAAACTCTTCCTCCTCCTCTTGGCTCTTCTATTTATTTGGCCTCTTTTTCTCATTCAGGAGAGCAATTTTTGAGAGCATCTACACTATAGGCATTTTTTAGTCTCATATTTCATTGTTTTCAAAGCTTTTTATTGCATTTATTAGATTAATATCTCATTATTAGTATAATCTTTGCATCACATTTTAGACTAAATTTGCTTATTTGTTCTTAGTTTAATATCATATTTTTTTCAAGCTCTTAGATTAATTGCATCCTCATTCTTAGATTAATTGCATTCATTCTTAGCTTAGTTTCATTCTTGCTCATCTTTATTGCTTCTTGGAAATCCTCCATTTTTGAATTGGTCTCCCGACTGTTGGCTCTCGTTCTGAGAGTATTCAAACACCCCATTCACATAGGAGGCAACAGGTCGCTTCACCATGGAATTTGGATTGAGTTCTTCATACTCTCTCCTGAATTCTATCAAGTGAATAATGACCATGTTGTTTTGTGTCTAATTTAGAGGTCACATTCAAGTACATACATTTTGGCGCCCACCATGGGGCAGAAAAGATCAATTTTTGGCCTCATTCTTGATTGGTTTTTCAATTTTAGTGTTGGTTCCAGGCCTTGTACGGCCATGTACAGCTTGAAAACCTTATAATATAATACTATATGGATAGAATGATGAATCCTCTTTCTCATGATTTTGGTTTGGTTCATTTTTATAAAGAAATGAATAAGTTATGATTATTTTGGTGAAAGTGGGTATTTGCATATTTGAGATTCTCTGAATATAGTCAGATTGAAACGTCTAGTATGGACAAATTGTGAATAATCAGGATCTCTAATAATATTCATTGAAAAGATATGTGAATTATCTTTCATTTCCTTTTGGTTTGAGTCATTTTTATCTAGATTTGTGAAAGTTATGGGTATTTAAGTGAAAACTAGTTTTTAACAATCTACAGTAGAGTTGTAGGCAATGATTTGCTCTTAAAAAATCATTTATGAAGGGAAAAAATAAATGGTTTACATATTTGGAAACTAGATTCATTATTAGTTAATGTGAAATTTGTTTGGTTTCATTTGGATTCTTTTTGAGAAAGATATGTGATTCCCTAGGCAGGGTTTGGTGTTTTAAATCTGATTTATGACAGAAAAATTGCAGTCTGAAAAGGTTATTGGTTGAGGAACCAAATGGAATCATAAGACCTTGTAATTTTGGGAAATGGTAGTTCTTGATGTTGGATAAAAACTTTATTTTTTTCAAAAATTTTAATATTGTGATTTTATGGGTCAAATAAATCAATCTTTAAAGACTATCTTGAAGACAACAATGTTACATATCTTACGGTTTGCCATTGATTTGTCTTGATTCTATACTTTCAGATGTGTGCTAAATGCTGGATTGCAGATCTTTGGACCTAAGGTGAGTTCTTAAAATCTCTAAACCATTTGGACTTTGGGATTAAAATTGAACCTCTCATGTGTTTGGCTTGAGTGTTTACATGCTTTCATAGAACACATTTTAATTGATGCTCTTAATGGGAAATGAATCAACATAGATTTTCTTTCATACAAGTTTGTGTTTAAGTGAATGCTTGTGTTTAAACATTAAGTAATTCTTGGTTTCAAATATCAAAACATCTCATTGAGTAATCTAGGGCATGGATTCATTCTTAGTTTACATGAAGAGTTAAATGCACCACTTTGTGGACTCACTTCATGTTTACTTGGAAAGTTAAATATTCCATGATTCAAACCCTCTTGCACTTATGAGTAGTATTGATTAGCAGTCTTAGATTACTTTTGATTAATCTAGATTGCTATCTTGGGTTATTGGACTCGCTAATCCGTTGGCCCCTCATTTTTGCCCTGTGGTTGCAATCTCAGTGCCACATTAAAGGGGAGGGGTCTATAGGAAAGAAGCGTTAATTGTTCCACTAGGCAACCCTTTTGTGATTTTTGGAACTCACTTGTTTTCTAGGTTGTGGACTCGTTTGTAGCTTATGTGGGGTGTTAAGTGTTCCACCTTGTGGACTCACCTCATATTTTCTTTAAGCATTAAGTGTTCCACCTTTAGTGATTTTCAATACTTTTTGATAGAGAATTACTTACTTTTCATTTTTTTAGAAGGCCTGCTTGGGGATTTCATCACCTCAAGGGATGACCTTAACTCCAGTGTTCTGGTGGAGTATAAATATCAGGAGGTGAATCCAAATACACCTCTCTTGGGAATGAGTTAGATTTCACTCTTGGCTAAGCCTCAAAGAACTTTATACCTTTGAGAAGTGAAGGAGGAGATTTGGGTTACCGTCTCCCCCCAGCTGTGTGATTTCGGATTCTTCTCATCTATGGATTTGTGCCTCATGTACCTTGTGTATATCAAGGACTCCTTTTATAAAAGCCATGTATATCCTTGTAGACAACTTGCTAGGATGTTGTTGTGTTTCAAGTGCCTGCTAAAACATTTTCAAGAACATACACAAGTAGAGTCCTTAGGGAGTAGAAATACTAAGTCACTATTCTTGTTCGTGCGCAAGGTTGCTTTGTCCATTGCCCATTGCTTGAAGACTGTTTGCTTGAACTCCTTGATTGCTATCTTATGTGCTTGATCAATGACATAAATCTGATCTTCCTTTTTGTCCATGATCTATTTTTCTATTTTCCTGTCGTTCACCATTAGAAACTGGTTGTCTTGACTTAGGAATTGATCGATCTTTGCTTTGACTCATATTGTCTCTCATTAGTCTACCTTATCTCATTGTGCTCTTGTACCTTGCATTGCAATTGTCTTATCTTGGCTATTCTAGCCATCTCTTTTTGACAATTCATACCAGGTTCATCTTGCATCTTGGCTATTCTAGCCATTTATCTCCTTTTCATTATCTTAGAGACAGAGTCTAGCTTTATCCCGAATCTTTTCTTGTTACATCTTCATCTATGACTGTCACGACTCGAAGTGGCAAGACTTATCCCATTTAGAATGTTGATCAAGATCAAAGTAAACCTCGTAATCAAGACATAGGTCATTCTGAATCTGTTATGAAATCTGAACTTCATGAGGAATCCTCACATTCTTCGTCATTCCAAGAGTATTACAATCCATTGTTTCAGATACAGTTTGACTTATTATTTCAAGAATATTATAACCCATTGTTTGAAGACCAACAAGACTCTAAAGGGTCACTTTCTAAAATTGAACCTATTGATTCTTTTGAACCTATCGACTCTTTCACAATCTCTCAAAATACTACCAACAATATGGGAGATCCATTCCACTTCCCAAGGGGAGGTAAATTGAGCGATAGTCATGAGCAATCTCCAAATGACTAAGGTCATGGTCAGTCTCGAAATGACAAGAGTTATGATCAATCCCACAATATTCAATATTCGGTCAACATCCAAGACCTTTGTAATTTGAAACAACGACAAGGGGAGCCTCTCTTAACATTTCTCCAGAGATGGAGACAACTATGCATGAAGTATCCGCATGAATTACCCGAGTCTAAAAAGCTTGATATCTTCTTGGACAATCTTGTCCCAAATTTTGGATACCAAGTGCGATTATAAGGTCCCCTCACTTTTGACAATATGATTAGGTGGGCTATGAGGATAGAAGCGTTTATGGTCAAGAAGGGAGAATTGACTTTGAACAAAGACAAAAAGCAAGGACCTTCTCCCTCAAACAAGGATAAGGATAAGATTGTCAAAAAAAACATAGATATTATGAATGACGGTGTTGTTGACAATATGATGCCAAAACCCTCAAAGTTGGTTTTCAATCTCAGCTCTAACATACAAATGATCAAAGCCACTGAGAAGGCTATGACAGAAGCTCAACCACCTTCCAGATTTGCTAGGAAGAAACCTTGGATCTCTCACTGCGACATGATCATTGCTCCAGGGAGTGAGGATACTCCTAAACCCAAAACTCCCTTTATCTTGCGAGGCCCTGCATCTCCCTCTTATAACTCCACACAATCTCTAGCTTGTGCGAATGCTATCCCTCGATCTCATGAAAAGATTGTTCTCTAAGGTCTTGAGCCTTCAAATTTCAGACCAAAACTATCTATGGATAAAGCCCTCACCAAGGAAAACATCCCCAAAGATCTCAATCTCGACTAGTTTCAATCTATGGTGGGTCATTTGACCTCACCTCAATATTTATCATTCTCTGAAGAAGATGATCACTTGCTGAGCCACTCGCATAATGGTCTCCTACACACTGAAGTTATGATAGGCCCCAAGAGTATCCCTCACATCCTCATTAACAATAGTACTAGCCAAAATACTTGCTCTACTAAGATGCTTACCCAAATGATAGACAACTTTGTTCCCGCCAATAGAGAGTCCACTAAGTTCTATGATGCTAAGCTAAAAGAAATAGAAAAGACATTGAAGATCAAAGATATTGGCATGGGGGAACATCAGATTGAGTCCATCTTGTCACTGACAGCTCTCCCCATATCTCCACATTCCTATGAAGAACCCTCTGAAGATAGATTTGGTATTGGCTATCAGAGCTATGAGCTTGACCAACCTAGCTACAACTTTCACTCATGCAAGGATTCAGATAATGAAGAAACAAAAATTCAGCCTATGACACATGAAAGATCTTTGAATGTTCAAAATTCTGATTCAGACTACTAGAAAGAGTCTTATCTACCTTCTCAAGTGCTTCAAGAACATGATTTTGGTCCTCACCAGGAGGATTTTATACACTCAACTGAATAGATTTCTACTACTGCAGCTACTACTAAATATGTCATTGCCTCCAATGGCACACATACTGATTGGGAGCAACTATTGGATGCTTCCCTTATCTTTGGTATGCCTCAAGGTATGCCTATTCTAGATTGTTCTACCACTTCTGCTATTGAACAGACTCCTGCTGTTGCCAACTCCAATGGCACACATACTGATTGGGAGAAACTGTTGGACACTTCCCTTATCTTGGGTATGCCTCAAGGTATGCCTATTCTAGATTACTCTGCTGCTTCTACTACTGAACAAGATCCTACTGTTGAAGAAACACTTCCTATGTTAGATGACAACAATGAAGAAAGTCTGCCTCTGACTATGTCTCTAGCTGAATGGGACTCTATATTAGATGCTACAATGGAAATACCAGTTGATGCTATGCACCTATATGCTAGTCTTAACAACTCAGAAAGAGGAGAAAGTTATGATCCTCCAAATCAAGCTATTGATGATGATCCTTTCCACCCTCCTATGGAGATCATTCCTATGGCTCCTAGGCCATCTACTCCAAGCTATACTCCTACTACTCCAACAAATCATGGGTATGTAAGACCCCATTCTGTTACAGCTTCATGGAATATTGGTAGATCCAAAATTGAAATGGTTCCTATTTGTGCACTCTTACCACCTAAAAGGGGACCTAACTCTTGGAATAGACCATCTTTGTTAGGCTCACATAATATTCCTCCAAACTTATCTGACTCTTCTAAGATGACTCACAATCAACAACTCTCTATGGAAGATTACTTTCTTGATCTACCTAATGCATTCATGAATGATGAGGATGATACTGATATATTTGCACTTGAGCCCATCCCATCAATTTCTCTTCTCTCTTCATCTCCCAGAAAAGTGGCCCGTCCACTTCCATTTCCACCTCTCCACCTGAACCAGTCATATAGGCCTCTTTCATCCATCATTCTTGAGTCTTTTGGAAGTAACTTGGATGTGCAACATAAAAATAAAAATAATGAGAATCCACTTATATCTCAAGGTCACCATGTCCCATCTAATCGACATGTGACTATGAAGAAAGGAAAGAAACAAAGGTGTTCAAAAGACCGCAAAGGTCCTCAAAAAGAAGAAGACAATCAAAAGCTAGAAAATAAAATAAAAAATGGATCTCAAAATCCATTCTATAGGCATTGTCATCAAAAGCACCTCAAAGTAAAGAAGAAAAAATTCAAAAGCTATGTGGATTCCAAAGAAAGAAAAAAATCAAAGTTGTCATTCAAGCTTCCAAAATTCTCATGCTTCCCTCCATTCCATCACCCTTGCCTCTCATACTTTACACTCTTCACTCCATCTTGCCTTTTCCCAAAGTGTGTATCAATATCTCCTTATTGCTAATGGCATGACTAAGAAAAATCAAGAATGTACTCTTCCTAAGTGTTTAGAGTGTGAGAAATCCGACAAAGAGTTAAGATGTGTCCATGAGGATATTTGTGGGTCTCACTTAGGTGATCTTTCCTTGACTATGGATCTCTTGATAGTTGGACACTACTGGTTGGATCTCCTGTTACTGCTACAACATCTAGTTCTAATTCTACAACTTCTTGGTTGCCTACTGCTACAAATACTACGTTCTCAGAGATTCCTATTGAAGGAGAGAAACTCAAAGAGCCCATCAATGCTCTTCATTTGAAGAAGTTCTACAGCTGACATTCTCAGTATGCTCATGTACATATTTATTGATCCTGAAAAAAATCCTAAAAATTGATATATTGCAAAAAATCCTAAAAATTGCAAAATGTCTTGAAAAAATGATCATCTTAGTGAAAACCTGGCAAACAGGCGCTTTGATGTATCTATTATCTTGGTGAAAACCTGGTAAATAGGCACCTTGATAATACTAAAAAAAATAGAAAATTTCAAAAATACAAAAAAAAGTAGAAAATGTGAAAAATACAAAAAAAATCAAAAGATCAAAAATACAAAAAAATGAAATATTCAAAAAAAATACAAAAAAAGCAAAAAAAGAGAAAAGTACAAAAAAATTGAAAAACAAAAAAATGTGCCATTGATGAAAACCTGGTAAACAGGCGTCATGGTAGCAAAAATAGAATCTCTACCAAGATGGTGAAAACCTGGTAAACAGGCGCCTCTTGTTTCCTGAAGCTGCATCTCATCTCAGCATCGCTTGGCTCTTAGTTTCCTACTTTAGTTTCCTTCCTTTCCTGCTTTAGTTTGTTTCCTGCTTTGGTTTGCTAGCTCATGCGCTTGTCTTTGAGTTTTCCTTGACTCTTCATGGATTGGAACTGGTTCACACTTGGGGGCACCTGCCTGGTCTAGGGGGCATTGTCCTATCACTTTCGGAAACTCTTTTTGAGCATCAATCACCAGTGGTTCTCACTATGTCTTCCTGCTGATGCCTAGCTACTTTTGAGATTTCTCTCCTTGAGAGTCTCTTGTGTATCAGTTTCCAGTGGTTCCCACTGTGCCTACCTACTGATACCTAGCTTTTGTTCGATCTCTCTTTTTGGGATCTCCTTCTTACATCAGTCGCTAGTGGTCCTCACTGTGTTTGCCTACTAATGTTTCATTCTCTCTTTTGAGAATCTTCCTTGTATCGGTCACCAGTGGTTCTCACTGCGTTCACCTACTGATACTTGGTTCGCGCTTCGATATCTTCTTGAGACTTTGTCTCTCGCGATGGTCACCAATGGTTTTCCACTGTGTCTGCCTGCTGTCGCTATCCCATTGAGACTTCGAATGTTGTTCACTTCCGATTCGACTTCAATTCACTTGAACACGAATGTAAATTGAAACTAAAACTAAATGTGTGTTCCTTTGAGGCATGTTGAGCTTTGTTTTCTTTGAGTGCTTGTTTGTTTGCTTTGCTTTTTCTTTGCTTTCTGCTTGTTGGTTTAGTTCTAATGATCCAAAGAATTCATATAAGAGGGGTGTATGTCTGTAAGAGCCTTCATCTCATATTGGATGGCCATGTGTACCTCGACTCCTTTTATATGAACATTTTGGTGAGGTTGGTTCTTCTCCTTGTCTTTTGAGTGACTTCTTTCTGCTACTAGTGAAATTGTAAATGCTCGTCCTGTTAAGTGATCGTAAGAGTCACTACGAGCAATCTTTGGCAAAAGAAGGAACTCCTACGTGTTTGGTGTGTTTGTTCGCAAGAGACATTCAGGTCATTCTAGAAAATGTTCTTTGATGCTTATGTTAACTTGCTAAATTAAAAGGAATAGGTGTTCAGGTCATTTTGGCTTCTTGTGCCTTAATGCTTACACCTCATTCCAACAAATTTAAGACTTATGTCATATTCATATTCTCATGTTGGGGAGAATTGTATGGCATCTTGTGATTGTCCCATGCTTAAATGAACTCAATGATGATAAATACGATGAGTCCAACAACCGAGTCCAGAGGATTGCATTTGTTCATCCTAGGCCTGCATTTAGACTTGCATCTTTCATTCTAGGCTTGCATTTGGAGTGCTTTCTTGTTGCTCTCTTGATTGCTTTCTTCTGGATCTGCTCATCAAAGGTTCTCATCTTTTGTCCCAGTCTCATCTTGGTTGCATCCTTTTTTAGGATCGAAATCAAAATCTGACATTTCTAAGTGGCTCAAAATCATGTTTTAAATATTAGACTCCTTCTGGATTGAATGCTTGTGCAGTCAGCCTTTTGGTGTCATCTTCCTGCCAGATTCTCATCTTTGCATCATGTTCTCAAATCTTTGCTTCTTTTCATCAAGTCAACCCTAGTCAAAATTTGGTCAACCATGGTCAACTATGCTCAAACTTGGTCAACAAGACCTTTGCTTTGCTCCGATTTGCTTTTACAGCTTCACGAATCTAGTCTAATTGCTTTTGCTCTGAAATCTCTTGTTGTTTATCATCCTTTTGACATGTCATCTTTCAATTTCACTCCCAAGGGGGCAGGATGATTACATCATTTGAATCTTGTCGAACCTATTCTTGAATCAGTCTGATTTGAATCATCAGTCCTCATTGCTAGGGGCATCTTCACACTCGCATCTTGTCATCTGGAAATCTATCTCTTAGGTATCTGAGCAATCTAACTCAGATCCTCGAGGGTCATTCTTCATTTTGGAGATGGTTCTTGAAATCTATTGGGTATTGGGCCAATCTAACCCTAATCCCTGGGAGTCAAGCTTCATTCTGGAGATGGCTCTCGAAATCTCTCTTAGACTGTTATCTGGGAAATCTAACCTAGGTCTCGAAGGACTAAGCTTCGTATTGGGGCAATCTAACCCTGATTCAGAGATAGTCCTAAATCTGCATCTTCATCAATTGGTATTGGGGCAATCTAACCCCGATTCTGATTCTCTTCTAAGACCGTTGTCTTCACAATCTAACTTGGACTACAAAAATTCTTGTCATCTGTCACTTCAGACTATTCTTTGAATCAATGTGCTGTTCGCACATCAATTCAAAGAGGGGCAAATGTAATACCCCAAAATTGGCACCTATTTAATTTCATCAATTTTGGTGCATTATCTCGATTTTACATCACCAAAGTCCTAGTTCCCTAGGCAATTTTCTCTCCTACCTGACTTAATTTGACTTGATGTCAGTTGCAAAGACCCTAAATTGCAATAATCAAATACTAAATTAATTCCTAAGTCTCTTTGACTTTATTAGCTAAATTATCTCTATGATACATTAATTTAATTGTAAAGTCCTATGTGCTTTAAATTAAATTAAATCAAACCACCCCCTTTGGCTAATACACATAAAAAAGGAATTAATTAATTGCTTGTTATTTGAATGGACACCTTTTCTTGAATTAATAATTTGAGATATTCGAAAGGTTCTCATGTGGTATTTTCCATTCTTTTAATAAAGTAATTCATGCTTATTTGTCCCAAAAGGGATATGAAGGGTCAGGAGTTTCGAATCAAGAAACTCTTCCTCCTCCTCTTGGCTCTTCTATTTATTTGGCCTCTTTTTCTCATTCAGGAGAGCAATTTTTGAGAGCATCTACACTATAGGCATTTTTTAGTCTCATATTTCATTGTTTTCAAAGCTTTTTATTGCATTTATTAGATTAATATCTCATTATTAGTATAATCTTTGCATCACATTTTAGACTAAATTTGCTTATTTGTTCTTAGTTTAATATCATATTTTTTTCAAGCTCTTAGATTAATTGCATCCTCATTCTTATATTAATTGCATTCATTCTTAGCTTAGTTTCATTCTTGCTCATCTTTATTGCTTCTTGGAAATCCTCCATTGTTGAATTGGTCTCCCGGCTGTTGGCTCTCGTTCTGAGAGTATTCAAACACCCCATTCACATAGGAGGCAATAGGTCACCTCACCATGGAATTTGGATTGAGTTCTTCATACTCTCTCCTGAATTCTATCAAGTGAATAATGACCATGTTGTGTTGTGTCTGATTTAGAGGTCACATTCAAGCACATACACCTTCTACTATGAAAACTTTTGAGGAGTTGATCAAATTGTTCTATCAGCAATACTCCTACAACATTCAACATCCAGTCACCATGATTGATATCTGCAATCTCAAACAATATCTAGGAGAACCATTCCTGACATTTCTGAAGAGATGGAGGAAGAAATTCTCTCTATATGCTAGGCCTATTCTAGAAACTGAGAAGCTGGAAATTTTCATCAATAATCTTGTCCCAGAGATCAACTACCCTTTACAAATGCAAGATCATACATCTTTTGATAAGATGGTAGACAATGCGATCAAAATTGAAAAAGTACTTGTGAAAAAAGGAGACATCACACTTCAAAAGGACAAGTATGAATCAGGGTCCAGTTCTAAAGACAAGAACAAAAATTGGAACAAGAATAAAGGCATCATCACAGATGGCATTGTTGATACTATCCATGCCCCATTAAAGGCACCAGCTTTCAATCTAACTATTGGTACCCAAGCAATCAAAGCCTCAGAGCAAAAGGTGTCTGAACCATCTCAAAAGAAGCCATAATACAAATCTTGGTCCGCTGATAATAAATGAAAGTTCACTCCTCTTGGGGAATCTTTAGAATCAGCTATGAGAACTTTTTTGGCTAATAACATCATTGCTTTTCCTAAAATATGACAATCTGATCCTGATCCTAAACCAAAATGGTGGAGAGAGAATGAATTTTGTAATTTCCATCGGGGTAAAGGTCACAAAACTAATAACTACTTACACTTGAAACATACTATTCAAGATCTGATTGATAAGGGAGACATCATGATTGACAATCATAAGAGCAATAATGATCATAAAACATTCACAGAACCATTTCTGAAACATGGTCAAGAAGTTTCATCTTCTCAGCCTAATATAGGGGCAAAGGTCAATTATGCTTACCCTGGAAATAATGATGTTATCAATATGGTTGAACCTTGTCTCTCTGAGCATTACAATGTCATCTTAATTGTGCAAAGAGATAGAGATCATACTTTAGCTAACACCATGACTCGATCACAGGCTCAGGAACATCTGAACGGACAAATCCTAGATTCATCAAATGTCCCTAAGATGCCCTTCAATCTTTCTTCTGCTTCCAAATAGAAGGTTGTTTCTAAATCTTCCAATCCTAAAGATAAAAGGCCAACATCTTATAGCATTGTTCAACAACTCCAACACACTAATGCAAAAATCTCCATGTTTGAGTTGCTTCAAATATCTCCAGCTCATAGAGCCAATCTAGACAAAGCTTTGCTCGGATCCAATGTTCCTGATGACCTTGATTTAGACAGGTTCTAGACTATGGTTGGACATCTTACATCTCCACAATATATCTCCCTTTCAGAGGAAGATGACAACTCCTTGAGTCACTTGCATAACCATCCCTTGCACATAGAAGTCTTGATCCAGAACCGTAGAGTCAAACATGTGTTGATAGATGGGGGCGCTGGCCTAAATATTTGTTCTTACAGCTTGGTCACACAATTGGGATTTTCAGAATTGGCTATTGATCCCAGAAAGAAAATAACTATAAAAGCCTATGATGAACAAGAAAGATCTTCTAAAGGCACCATTATCTTACCTATCAGAGCAGGTCCAGTTATCAGAGATACTATATGTCAAGTTCTTGATCTACCTTTGGCTTACAACATTCTTCTAGGGAGACCATGGATACATGAGATGAAGGCTATTCCTTCTACATTCCACCAATGTTTGAAATTTCCTTATGAAGGAGTAGAGGTCACTATTCTAGCAGACATATCCACCACTTGAAATATATTGAAGGAAAGTGCAGATAAACTTGTGCCTAACAACAGAGAATCTTTCATTGAGCGAACAAAAGAAGCATCCACATCTAAAATGCAAGATCTTGCAAAAGAGGTCAATATCAAAGAAAATGGTATGGGAGAATATACTATAGAGCTAGTCTTATCTTTGACATCTCTACCTATCTCACCTAAGTCTTATGGACAATCTTTGAAACAATCCAAACTAGATTCTAAAGAACCTCTTGAGGCATATAAAAAGAATTTTGTAGCAGAACAAGTCTCCAAGAAAGAATTTGAAGAGGATGAAGCAGTGCTTACATGGTTATACAAAGATGAACCTAAATCTCAAGCCATTCCAACTAGTAACTCTACAGTATCCAAAATCCCTTCTAAGGCATATGGTCCAAGAGATAAACTGATAGCTAAGATGGGATATTCAGGTAAAGCACCTCTAGGAGTCAGAGGAAAAGGTCTTATAACCCCTATTTCACATACTGGTAGGGAAAACAAAGATACTGTTAGCTTAGGCTTTAAAAAGAAACCCTTCCACCTCAAAGGTAATTGTTCTCATGTCATAGAGCAGATTGCACCAGGAGAACCCCTTCTTAAGAAGGAAGAAACTGAACCATCAGATAGTGATTCAGACAGCTCTAAACTTATCCCTTATGAGCATTTGCCTAAAGAAATCAAAGACCTTCTTGATGCTGAAGATGATCCAATCAAAAGAATTAATGTTGTAGAAACACAAGAACCTACTATCAATCAAGAGATAGTTGCAATACAAGAACCAGCTAATCTTGAAGAAAATCAAAAAGAGGAAGGTGGTAGTTATTCTGAGACAGATTCTCATGAGTATGAATTCAAATCAAAATCTGAGGGTAACCCTTCTTGGGGTATTCATCCTGACTTTACTCATGTTCTTAGATTTCCTAGAGGCATAGATGAAGAATCTAATGACTATGAATGGGGAGCCATTCCAGAAGAAGATGAGCTTATTATAGAGAAACATGTTGATGTTATTCACTGATATGCACCTGAACCCAACGTAAGTCTAGAATGAAATGATGAACATGTCGAGTCTAATCCACCAATGGCTGAATTGGACTCCCACAATGACATTGAGCCTATTCATGATTTGAATGTCTTAAGTTGTAATATCACCTTTGAACTTGAGCATTGGGTTAGGACCAATGATGATTGATCTATATCTATAAACGATATCTCCCAATCTTTCCCCATTTTGACTATCCAATATCCTGAACTTCTTGATCAAACCTCCATAAATCCAAGCCATGGTATTTATACCTTCCTGAATGACTATGCCCTTGCTTGCTACCTCAATGCAGTTGAGCCTATGAGGACTTCCATCAGTGAACCAAGCGTTAGCATGACAGAGTCGGATATCAAGTATCTTAGTCAGAAAAATAAGAATAAGAATAAAAAGAAAAGGAGTTCTGAGGGTGAAAACCACTTTGTGGCAATCTTAGAACCTACAAAAGTAAGAATAAAAGATGTATACAAAGGTGAAAACCTCTTTGAGGCACCTAAGGATGAGATATTTGATGTCCTTCTGAGTCATTTACAAGACAGATCTCCAGTTCTAATTGAGCCCACTCAATCCATCAACTTGGGAACAATAGAAGAACCACGATTGATTCATGTAGCACAATCTTTATCAGAAGAAGAGAAGAAAAAATTTACAACATTCCTAATAGAGAAGAAGAATAACTTTGCATGGAAATATTCAGATATGCCAGGGTTGGATCGTAATCTTATAATGCATCATTTATCTATAGCTCCAAATGTCAAACCTGTCAAGCAAAAATTGAGAAAGATGCATCCTCATGTTGCACTTTTGGTGAAAGCTGAATTAGAGAAGCTCCTAAAAGCCAGATTCATCCAGGTTATTAATTATGTAGAATGGATCTCTAATATTGTACCTATTTCAAAACCAGATAAATCAATAAGAGTATGCACAAACTTTAGAGATGTAAACAGAGCATGCCCTAAGGATGATTTTCCATTACCTAACATTGATATGATAGTGGACATGATTGCGGGCTTTGAGATGTATTCTTTAATGGATGGTTTTTCTGGGTATAATCAAATAAAAATTGCTCCAGAGGATCAAGAGAAAACTACTTTCACATGTGCATGGGGCACCTTCTATTGGAATATCATGCCATTTGGGCTTAAAAATGCTGGTGCTACATATCAAAGAGCCATGACATCTATTTTTCATGACATGATGCATAGGACAATGGAGGATTATGTTGATGATACTTTAGCAAAATCTATGATTAGAGCTGAATATCTAAATGACTTGAGCAAGATACTAGATAGAATGGAAAAATTTAGTCTCAGACTAAATCCTAAGAAGTGTGCTTTTGGTGTCACTTCTGGAAAACTCCTAGGATACAGTCTCAAAGAAGGGCATCGAAGTTGATCTAGCTAAAGTAAAGGCTATCATGGAAATGCAACCTCCAAAGAATATTAGTCAAATGAGGATGTTGCAAGGAAGAGTTCAATCTATCAGAAGATTCATATCACAGCTAGCAGACATATCACAACCTTTTACAAAAACATTACATAAAGGTGTGACCTTTGCATGGAATGAAGAAAGTGAGAACAACTTTAATCATATCAAGAAGTATCTATCAAATCCTCCTATCTTGATGCCTCTCATTCCAGGGAAGCCTTTGATCTTATATGTCTCCGCTATAGATACATCATTGGGGGCATTTCTTGCACAACATGATGAGAACAAAAAGGAAAGAGCTATATACTATATCAGTAGAACATTGGTTGCATATGAGAAGAACTATTCAATGATTGAAAAAGCTTGTCTAGCTGTGATCTTTGCATTATAGAAACTAAGACATTACATGTTAGCTCATACCACACATTTGGTAGCTAAGATTGATCCACTCAAGTACCTTCTAAGCAAAGCTGCCCTCACAGGTAGATTAGCTAAATAGGTCATGCTCTTAAGTGAATTTGACATTGAATATGTGGAACACAAAGCTATCAAAGGATAGGTTATTTCTGATCAATTAGCAGATGCACCTATGATTGATGATACACCAATGCAAATGGAATTTCCAGATTCCTCTATCATGACTCTTTCTTCTAGAGAATGGCAGTTATTCTTTGATGGCTCCTATACACAGAATGGGTCAGGAGAAAGCATATTGTTCATAACTCCTCAAGGATACTCAATCCCAAAAGCATTCAAATTAAAGTTCCCTTGCACAAACAATATTGTAGAATATGAAGCCCTTCTTAATGGCATGAAACTAGCAATTGAGTGGAGAGTAACATAATTACACATTCATGGAGACTCTCAACTTGTTATCCATCAAGTCAATGATGTGTACTAGACTAAAGATGAAAAGCTCATCCCATACAAAAAAATGGCAGATGATCTAAAGAAGTATTTCCTATCTATCACATTTGAGAAAATTCCTAGAACAGAGAACAAGGTTGTCGATGCAATGGCAACGCTATCTACTCTATTATAGTAGCCTAAACATGAGCTACGCTACAAGTTCCTGGTGAAAGCACTATCTTATCCTGCATATGATTCCCTAGAAACCCACTTGATCTGTACTATTGTTGGTCATGATTCATCCAGATACAAAAACCTATTCTCCTATCTCCAAGACCAAATCATTCCCGATACCTTCAACTGCCATGAAAAGAGATACCTTATCCGTAATGCCTCCCGATATGTCATCATTGGTCATGATCTGTACAAACAAGGTCTAGATGGTATGCTACTTAGATGTTTAGAATGGGAAGAGTCTCAACGTGCATTAGAGGAGGTCCATGATGTATTTGTGGGTCACACTTGAATGGTTTAACACTAGCTCGAAAACTTATTAGGGCTGGGTACTATTGGCCTAAAATGGAGAAAGAGTCTATCAAGTTTGCTAAGAACTATCAAAAGTGCCAAGTGCATGGAAACTTAATTCATTCTCTAGGGAGAGATCTAATTCCCTTTACTACACAATGACCTTTTCACCAATGGGCATTTGATCTTATAGGAGCTATACATCCTCATTCTTCTAATGGACATACCCATATAATTACGGCTACAGATTATTTTACAAAATGGGTAGAAGCAGTCCCTTTGACACAAGCAACTCGAAAGCAAATATCTGTGCTCATATTGAACTATATCATATGCAGATATGGGATACCTCATTCCATAATCATAGATAAAGGTGGAAAATTCAAGAACAAAGATCTAGATGATTTATGTGCCAAATTCAAGACTACACAACATTGGTCATCTATCTACTATCCTCAAGGGAATGGCCAAGCAAAGGCTTCTAACAAGAATCTATTGAAAATATTGCACCGAATAGTTAATAAAATAGGAAGAGACTGACATCTCATGATCAATCCAGCTCTCTAGGCCTATAGAACAAGTATCAGAACACCTATTGGGGCCACACCTTTCACTTTAGTTTATGGGTCTGAAGCGTTACTACCTATTGAGGTTGAAATCCCATCACTAAGAATCAAAATGCATGGTCTAGTAACTGATGATGATTACAGAGTGTCTAGGTTGCAAGAACTTGAACTACTAGATGAGTGTAGACAAGCATCGTATGATCATCTTAGAGTATATCAGAAGGGAATGTCTAGAGGTTACAACCAGAAAGTCAGACACAGAGAATTTTAGGTTGGTGATCTAGTCTTGAGAGAAAATCCTAAAAATCAATCACATCCAGAATGCAAGGGAAACTTTGAACCCAACTGGCTAGGTCCCTTTGTAATCACTGCTACTTTTGGCTCTGGTGCCTATCAACTCTCAATGATTGAAGGAGAACAACTCTGAGAATCAATCAACGTTCTCCATCTAAAGAATTTCTATGCCTAAGGCATTCAGTCCATGGTAAAATGTCCTGAAAAAATCTTAAAAATCTGAAAAAGTCTTGAAAAAATGAACATCTTGGTGAAAACCTAGCAATAGGTGCCTTGATGATTCCCAAAAAAAATTGAAAAAATGAAAAATACAAAAAAATGAGAAAAAGAAAAAGTGCCTTGGTGAAAACCTGGAAACAGGCGCCTTGGTAGAAAAAATAGAATCTCTGCCAAGATGGTGAAAACCTGACAAACAAGTGCCACTTGTTTCAAAATGCTCCATCTATCAGCACAATCTTGGTCTTTCCCAGCTTTCAGTCTTGCTTTAGTTTGTACATATCTCCCAATTTGTTTCTGTATTCCTATTTTCAATAAGTCAGTCTGTACACCAATTAGCTCAAGCGTCTGTATCCTATCAATGTTCAAACTTGGGGGCAACCAATGTCATATCCTATGGCCTCCAGTACATCTTAGACGAGTCATATCCAGTCAGAGTCCTTTCAAGCTTCATTCGAGTCAGTCAATTAGTCTCCTCTCCAAAAGGATTTTGCATCTACAACAATGCAATCAAACATCAAACTGAAAATAATCTATGCTTTTTACATGCTTTTATCTCCTTGTATGCTTACTGATTCGCATTGAGATTTTTTCATATTGTGTCCTTTGAGCTCTGTGAAGTCCATACCACCACCTACCACCTATTCAGCTACCAGTACCTCATATGCTGAACCAACTCCATCTAATGTACCACCCTCTCCCCTAGTCCGTCTATGAGAACCGAAAGATCTGCCTATTGTAGAGCTAGTGGGACGAGAGGGCCTCATTTGTCCTAATGGTCTGTATGGTGGAGCCATCACTCTGGGTCTAAGAGGTGTGGGATGTATAATGGGAGCCTGTGTAGGTCTAGGACCCTATCCCATCAGAGCACCTGTAATGTCCATCACCTCCTCCATGGAGGGTATCAGCTCCGTTAGATCAAAAAATCTATGAATGGGATGGTCAACAAGCCATGAGATGAATCCATCAGTAACACCAACATCAAGTACCTCTGGTCTGTACTCCCAACCCCTGCCAACAATAGCACTATACTCATGTGAACACAAAGCATAAGAGAGCCTTTGTGTCCATCCCAGTCCAATCTCACGCCCTATTCGTGCATATGTAGCATAATCCTTAGGGGCATCCTGAATATGTCCATACTGCCACCAGACCCTCGTAATAAGAAACCTCTCTATAGTGGAGGATGACTTCCCAATCAATACATGGCTCTGGAAGAAGTAACTAAATTGCTCTCGAGCAGTAGGCCAAGGCTCAATGGCTACATATGGTCTCCAGTGCACAAAGGTCATATCATCAAGGCATCACCTCTAGTACTCTACGTGACCCATCTGTCCCTATATAACATATCTGACATATATATAGATGACAGGCTCCGAAGGCTACCTCTGTGAAGTACATACAGGTCTCAACACTGGGATATGCTCCCAAGCCCATATCTGGAAAACTAGGGCTTCTACAGCAAAAGATTTGCTCTCCTGATACACTACCTCGTGCATCTCGGAGAACATGTGAGCTAATAGACACTAACCCCAAGCCAACTCAGAGGGAGTGGCCATCAAATGTGCTACCATAGGGCCCTAGCCCATCAAAAGATCATTCTGCCAACGGTCAGACATGATAATATCACCAATCATCCTAGCAATGATGCACTCCAGCTGGTGTGTCTATCCATATCTTTGCGCTAAGGTCTCCCAGGAAATGGAGGTCATCATCTGAGTATCATCTCCGAAGAGACGTCTGAAAGCTAATAGGCTTGAGTTCCCTGAACTCACATACTCTAGTCGTCAGCCTGCATGAAATGGAATGCACAGTATATGGTACACATCCTCAGGGGTAACAATGATCTTCCCAGTCAAAAAGTGAAATGTTTGTGTCTCCAAGTGGAATCTTTCAATCAGCATGGTCAAAAGTCTATGATTTACCCTAATCTTGGGTAAATGTATCAAGTACTCGAATCCATAGGAAGCAAGGTGGACCCTCATAGGGTCTGACAATGACACACAGTCTTTGCATGGCAGGATGCGAGATCCGCACATGTACATCTGGGTATATGACCTACACAGCACAGAAACAAGGAATCCTATCAGTAATTTGGTCACAGAACAGGTTACAAGGGAAGAAATGGGGTAGTTTGGTATTTTAGAAGGTAGGTTGACACATCAACAATCAGGCTAAGACATCAGAAAAATAAAAAAATTGACCTAATACTGAGTTTTAAGCTCATTGTTTTCCATACGACACTTTAGACTGGCATCAAAAGTCGTACGACTTTCTACATCATACCAAATGACAAATCACAGTGACATGACAAGGCATCCCTCATTGTACGAGTTATGAGGGACCTGATGAAACATCGTACGACTCATGGGTCCCTCTGATACGAGTCATGGGGGCTTATGGAACGACAATCTAGCTACAGTTGAAAAGTCATATGAGTCCCGCTGGGGAGTCGTATGAGTTTCCGTGCATGCAAAATAAAAAAATGGAAAAATGTATGAAACATTGCTAAAATCCTATAAAACATGGAAAAATTGACATTTTAGCAAAGCACAGAGGTCCACCTACTGGATGTTTGTACTGCCGAGGTCTTTGGTGTCTCCGGTTGCACTCAAATCGATGTGAACTCATAGGTACCTTTGGTTCTACCGCTTTATCTACCATTTTTCTCAGAGGGCTCCACAAAGTTTTCCAAAGTCAAAAGGTTGAAATGAATTGAAAATGACCCTTCCAACCTTTATATAACTTTTGACCTGATTTTCAAAAGTGCTTCGTTTTTCATGAAAATTGCACCCCTAGCTAATTTCGACGTTCTGAATCCATTTTTGGGATCCAAATTAAAATCTGAGATCATTTACTATGTCAAAATCATGATTTAAATTTTTTGGACCCAAGACAATCTACTGCTTGCATAATCGACCTTCCATCATCACAGAAATCCAGTATTCAACTTAACTGATTATCTTATGTCAAACTATCGACATTTCAACTTGGTCAACTATGGTCAACTCATGGTTTCACCTAGTCAAACTTGGTCTTGTGGACCTCCAAACGATGTAGAATACATTTTTGAACGTGTTTAACCCCTTTTCAAATCAATTAACATGCTTTTGAACCATATAACACTGACTTTTCTTGTTAGATTTCAATTTTTATCCCAAAGGGGGCATGGTATTGCACATCATTCAAAGTTTGTAATCATATCTTTATTGAAATCATATCTTTATGGAAATCATGTATTTCCTTAGTAATCAAGACAACAACCACGTCTAGTTGCTGATTCATCAAAAAGACCTCTTCGCTTGGGGAAAATCAATCATCGCTCGGGGCATATCAGATTCATTGAGATCCATATCAATATGGTATTCTCCTAATCTTGTAAATTGTATTAGTTTTTGCAACTATTGGTTCAATTGTGTTATTTCCTTGGTTCTTCGGAAACTGAAGGGTTCGGATGTGATACCAATGTGATTCTTATCGACAATGGGGTCTGGAATCGGTCACTCACTTCTTAGCAATCATAAGGTTCAGAATTAGGCATTTTGACACTTTTTCGCAATCATCGGTTCATTTGTTGTTATATTTAACATTATCTTTGGTCATTTAGGACCTATTATCTTCATATCAATTTCAATCAGTTTCTGCTTCATATCAATTTCAAACATCAGTTTCAATATCATACACAAACTATCTTTGAACCACTACACTTCGCACAACAATTCAAAGAGGGGCAAAATGTAATACCCCAAAAATGGGCTATAGGTTCATTAACCTCCTACATCATCAAATCGAACAAAATCGACATCGAAGTCCTAACCTAAGACACATCTGAACATTATCGAATCCTAATTGATTATCCTAAATTTTGCATCGGGGAATATTCCATATTCCTAATTATCTTAATTATCTTTAATTTAATGATTATTTGGCAATAAATCTTATTTATCCTAAAGTTTGATTAATTGAATATTCTGAATATTTAATTACTTAGATTTAATTCTGCCACTTAATTATTTAATTGAATTTAATTATATTTATTCCTAATTATTATTATTTAAATTTGATAATAAATCAAAATTCCTATCATTAATTGATTAAATTCTTATTTAATTAATTAAAGCAAGTTGTCATATTTAATGATATTATTTTGGAATAAAAATTTGATTTAATAATTGATTAACCCATAAATCAATTGTTTTATTTTTAAAATCAGGTAAGTTGAGGATAATTCACTTTATTTATTTATTTAATTCATGATTAATTATGCACATCCAAAAAACAATTAAACTATAAATAAAAAAATCAATTTAAGTTGTTTTAAAAATAAGCTCAACTCTATTTTGAGTTGAAAGCTAATCTCAACTTCTGATTTAAATCAAAAAGCTATTTTTGCATGATTTATTGTGAGTTAACTATCTTTAATTCCTTGATAACTCAAAAATCAGCTTGAGTTTATCTGAGTGATTTATGGCTTTTTCCATGCATCCCCAAAGCCCTAGATTTCTATAAAATCAAGGCTCAGCTCTTCACAAATCATCTCATAATTTTGCAAACTTATGTTGGCGAATTGGTATTTGAAGAATTGAAGCTTCTTTGCGAATCAACAACTTTTGTGAGATCATTCATATTTAGCATATCATTGTTAGATTAATTGTATTGCATATCATTTTTTCATATAGATTAGATTTCATACCATTTTTCATATCATTGCATAGAAAAACTAAAAAAATAGATTAATTTGCATCTAATTCATATCTAGATTTTGCATTCAAATCTTGATTTTGCATTCAAATCCTTCATTTAGGTGTCGTCAAGGTCACTGATCTCGGTCCAATTTGAGAATACATACTCGCATCTATTAAAAGGCAGTAAATCACCTGGTTAGTTTAGATTTCATTTCATTGCACGATTTTGATTCTTGCTAACCTCTAATGTTTTACTAAAGTGTTGTGTCTACAGCTAGGTACAAAATTCACACACACAGAGGTTACCTCTTTAGTGCTCACTGCCTTTCACTCCTTTGTACTAGCGTCATGGTGGTTTGTTCATTGATCTAGGGGTTCTTTCATTCTAGGGGGCTTTGGAGCCTTGACCCTCTCTCACGGGGGCTGAGGGGGGGTTGACAACATGCATTGTACTTATGCCTTTGAGAGAGTCTCTTGAAGTCTTTTTTTTGTCTTTTGCTTTCTTTTATATCTCTTTTTGGAGAGGAGTTTTTCCCACTGGGTTTTCTCCTTTGTCTCCGGTTTACAAAGATTTCCTTGTATTGGGTACCTGATCAGGCCTTGTTGCTGGGACCCATTTCATGCTTTCATAGCTGTGCTAGGTTAGCTTACCTCCTGAGCTTCGCTTAAGGGGGGGTGTTAGAGTAATTATATTTTACACTTATTAATTAAATCACTTCAGTTTAATTAATTAAGCTATTTATTACTCTGTTTACTTAAGCTATCTCTTAGGTGCATTATAATTAATATCTTTATTAATTATAATGTGCAACCTAGCTTTTTTAGGCTTTAGGGTTTTGTTCACCTTTATAGGTTGAACCTTGTAAATCTTTTTTCATTAACTTGAATCACAATTTTGCTCTCATTTTTGAGTAACTTCTGAGTTCTACCTTTTGCTTCTTTCTGCTTCTCTCCTGTAACAGGTTATTTGCATGCAGGTATTCTTGGCGTTCTGTGGATTTGTATCTCTCAAATCCTACAGTATCTATATTCTTCTATATGTTGTTTCAGGTTATGTTGTACCTGTGCTATTGTTTGTAAATGTTTCCTTGTGTAATCTGCTTGGATTCGAGACTTGGTAGCACTGATTCTTTTTGGTCTCCAAGTCATGGTTTGAAAAGATTCTTCTTCGTAGCTCTTATGTGATCTTTCCTCCTTTGTGATTGTAGTTCTACTTTCTTTGGGGAATGATGTCAGTTCATTTGCAATAATGTCATATATATATTATCTTATGATCATATTGACCCCACGACAGGTAGATCCCTTATGTGTTCTCTATATGTTTATGTGGTATTTCCCTTGATTTGTCTTCATCTGGAGGCACCTCATAGTGGAAACGTAATCGGTGGAGTTTTTTATGTTTCCATTAAAGACATTGCTCCTATTAAAGTGTTAGCAATGACTTTAACATGGGGGCATATGCTCTGCTCACCTATTGCACACACATATTATTTTTCAAGATACTTTTCTCCCTTTTTGGATTAGTGACTAATCCTTAAAGCATGGATTTATATTTTAGGATCTCTTGATCCCTCCAATTTCAAATTTTGATCCCTTAAGGTCGAAGGTGTCCTTAAGACTGGATCTCTTTTTCTTTTGGTTTTACTCTTATGGAATAGAATATTCTTGAGGGTGAATCTTTGATGGGTTAACTAGTGAGTAGCCACATTCACTAGGTGGTTCAATTCCATCTTTCTGGTTACATTATTTCCTTATGTGGTTCACAATGGGACATAAGTTATCATTAGGTGAGGTAATCACACACACACACACACACACACACACACACACTCTCTCTCTCTCTCTAGAGATATCTCTCTTATTGTGATCTTGGAGTTGACAAAGACTTGAGTCTCTAGGGGCTTGAGGATCTCTTTGTCCCTTTGAGTTTAATAAGATTATCTTTTCATTTTGATCTCCTTTACCAAGAGTTTTCATCAAGTCTATACTATTGCTAAAGTGGGGGCTTAATGTATCATCTTAAAATGGAAGCACTTCCATGATAAGAGCATTTAGCCCTCCGAGTAAGTGGTTGGGGGTCATGTCAAGCACCTTGATTGGGTCTTTGCATGGATCTAGCTGTTTCCCCCTATTCTGCTTCTCTCTCCCTATTTCCAACCTCTTTCTGGTAAAATTTCTCTAAGAAAATGAAGATCGTGACTTCCTAGATCAAGGATGATCTGGAGGGTCAAGGACAACCTCGATCCTGACCTAGGTCAAGGAAAACCTTGAATCTGACCTAGCGCATAGACTACCTCATCCTTGACCCCAGGTCCAAATTTCAGATTCTGGGAGTTTCGGGATGTCGGGCTTTGGAAAGTTTATTTTCCCACTTCCGAGTTGGCTGTTTCAGATTTCAGAATGGTAAACTCTTAAAATGCATTTAATTTAGGTCCATTTCTAGGGGTTAAGATTAATTGAGATTTAATTCTCTAATGTCAGCTGTGCCCTAGATCACTATAAAAGGAAGCCTTCCTCTCTCATTTCACACAATCTCTTTTTGCCATCTATGATCAAGTATCTCATAATCTATCAAGCAACTACCATCAAGTAGCAAGCAAGAAGGAGAAGGAAAGAAAGCAAGCATTCATTCATCCTCAAGCATTCAAGCATTCAAGGGTAAAAGCACAATCGAGTGTCACCTTTTGGGCTAACTCAAATCACTCGGCCCAGTTAGACTCGGTCGAGTCTAACATGACCGAGTACACATAGGTGCCATGTGGTGCTGAATGGTGTCTACGTGGCCCATTAGACTGGGCTGAGTGGTACTCGGCTGAGTAGGACTCGGCTAAGTCAAAATAATATTTTTAATATGAAAAAACATCACAAACCACTCATTTGCACAATATTAGGCTATTTGAGTGGGGCCGACCCCTAGGGGGACTCGACCGAGTCAGACTCAGCCCAGTCAGACTCAGCCTAGTTGGACTCGGCCGAGTCTACTTAGGTGGCATGCCATGTTGGCAGCCAAACCACCAAAAATACAAAAAAACTAAAATTTTGCACTTCTGTTGTTTCTTTCTTAGATCAAAATAGAAAATGTTAAAAAACTAAAAGTACCCTTTTCTAGATCTTGAAAGTACAATTCTAGACATATAAATTTTATATTGTTTCATCTACAAAATGTTAAACAAATTTGCTAAAAACTACATGTAGGTATATTAAACTTTGAGAAGACATTGATTTGGAAAATATAGAAAAATACTAAATCAATTCAAAAAAAATTTAAAATTATATAGGGCACTAGAGGAGAGAGTTCTCTTCAAGAATATATAATTTATTTGGTTTTTGGTATATTTTTTATAGGGTAAAAGTGACGGGAGACAAAAACTATTGATTTCAGGTAAGGTCGACTTTCAATACTTATAACGGGTAAACTATAGATCAAAAAAAATTCTTTCTTTTTTCCTGCACTAGATATACATGTCATCTAAAACATATTCTGAAATTAGAGGGAAAAAAAATGTTTTACTTATAATGATTTGACAGAAAGTGAACTCGCTTATTTGTAGTATTTTTAGGATATGAAAAATATACCTAAAAAATTTAAAAAACATATTAATTTTTGCTCAAATTAATTTTTAAAAATTATAGGCATAAAATTCATCCTATTTTACACATTTCATCAGTTTACACCATCTTCAAATTCTCAACAGAAATGTGACTTTTATGCCCTTGAAGTTTTTCAATTTTTTTGTTGTTAGCCTCTTCCTTTGTAAAAGGGTGACAGCTTATTGTGCTTTTACCCTCAAGCATTAATCATGGAGATCCATTGTTAGTTATTGAAAGATTTAATCTCTTTGGAGCCCCTTTGAAGATTTCTCCATCCACATTCATCCAAGCCTCTTCCTATGCAAATATCAATTCAAGATTGGTGTTGAAGATCTAATGCCATTGATTTGAGACATCCTACATTCTATTCTACATTCATTTGGAGCATCCCTACTTGTGGATTCAAGGATTCGTATCCTCTACAAGGACTTCAACATAAGCAAGGTGAATAGTTCCATTTAATTTGTTTATGCATATTGCAAGCTCAATTCAATTTCAAGGTTAATTCCTAAATTGGGGTTTGGACCAAGGCAAAAACCCCATCCAAACAACAAAAACCATTTTTATTGTAGATACGGGTACAAGATAGCGAATAGAAGTACAAATCTAGATACCCTTTTTGGTGAACTTCCAGGATCTGCAAACAGAATTTTTATCGAAACTGTTTCAGGTCAGGGATGACCTTCAGTGGGGGGTAGGATTATGCCTAGGGGTAAGACCTTGCCTCGCTATCTGGGTCAAAGATGACCTGACCTCAGAAGGACAAAAGTTTTCTAGGTTTTCTCTGTCTCGACATTTCCAGTTCGGAACAGGTTGTAGAATTTCCTGAAACTATGCACAGATATCAGAAATCAGTATTTTCCAAATTTTCCCTATTTTGAGGTTAGTATTTGCCTTCTATTCATTTTAGATTTCAAGTATATACTTTCTATAATAGTATATAGGATTTCCTCCTTTCTTTATATTCTCCATTGTTTGATTCATTTGTGCATTGATCACTTTTTTGTGATTAATCCATTTGGATCTTTTACTTTTGGGAATTTGGATTAAGGATAGGTCCTATATTCCCCTTTGTATATCATCTTATTTACCACTATTTAGCCTTATTCATATCGTCATTTTTACCCTTTATTCACATTATATAGATCATCATTTCTAGGCTTAGGCCATCCTTTCAGAAAGTTAGTTAGTTTGACAGGGAAAGCATAATGCCAACTCAATCTTTTTGTCAGCCATTTCCAACACTTCTCTATGAAATTACAATTAAGAAGAAGATGATCAATACTTTATTCTTCTTTCTTACATAATACACATCTGGATGGACCATTATATCTCATCTTACAAAAGGTGTCTGGCATCAATAATCTTCCATGAAGGGTCAACCATGTAAACATATCTACCTTGGTTAAACATAGTTTACTCCAACATAGATCAATAGACAAATCAATAGTTTCATAGCCTTTCTTATTATTGTATAATATAAAATATGGATGGGGTCCTAGAATAATGGTTTACACATAAAAGAGACCCCAAAGCCGATATTTTACACTTACATAGAAATTATATTGATATGGGATGTAAATATAGAAAACTAATATTGAAATGAAGAAATAAAGGTACTTACCTTTGAAAAAGAATCGGCTGAAAACCCTATCAAATAGTCTCAGAAACTATTAATTTCTAGATTATTAAACCGAAACTACAAGATCTACAAAACCCAGAAATCATTTTTCAATTTGATGAGAGGTCGACCTTGACCTAGGTAGACAAAGTTGACCTTGACCCAAAAAGTCAAACCTTGACCTGCACAGCTTCGACAAAAAATTTGACGAAAAGGGTATCTAGATCTACACTTTAATTCATTGTCCCGCACTTTTACTTGCAAGAAAAATGGTTTTGTTTGTTGGGGGGGAGGGGTTTGCCTTAGTCAAACCCCAATTTAGGAATTAACCTTGAAATTGAATTGAAATTGCTAGAATAAACAAAGTAAATGGAACAATTCACCTTGCTTATGTTGAAACCCTTGTGGAGGATTTGAATCCTTGAATCCACAAGTATGGATGCTTGAAATGAATGTAGGATGTCTCAAATCAATTGTCTTTAAATCTTCAACACCAATCTTGAATGGATCTTGAAAGAGGCTTGAATGGATGAATCTTCAACAAGAGGGCTCCATAGAGCTTGAATCCTTCAATGGCTACTAATGGATCTCCTTGATGAATTGAATGCTTGAATGCTTGAAGGCTTGAATGCTTGAAGACGGATGCTTGATTCAAAAACTTGATGGAGAGATCTTGCTCTTGAATGGATGGAGAAAATGAGAGAGGAAGGCTCCCTTTTATGGTGATCTAGGGCACAAACTTCTAGAGAGGCCACATAGAAAACAATAATTAAGGGCCATGGAACAAAACTCTAGAGAGATGCACATGGAGAAGAAATTAAATTAAAGTCTTGACACAAAACTCTAGAAGGGGACCACCCTTAAGATAGAAATAAAAATAATTATTTAAGAGCCTTGTCACAAAATTTGAGGTAAGGCCAACCCCAAAGTTAATTTGAGCATTAGGCACAAAACTCAAGAAAGGCTAATCTCCAATAATAAATTAGGAATCTTATAAAAAGATCGAGAAAGGTCCACCTCAAATATTAATTTGAGAATTTGACACTTAACCTGAGAAATAGTGGCCCCGAAGAGGGAAAAGACAAGATTTTGAGGAAACCCCAAAACCGGAACCTAACCTTGAGGATCCTGGACCCTAGGGTCAAGGTCGAGGTCGACCTTGACCTAAGAGGTCTACCTTGACCTTGAGGTCAAGAATCTTAGGTTTTCAATTTAGGATGCCAAAATTATGTCGGGAAGAAGTGGAAAATGGGGCAGAATAAGGGAAAAAGCCAGATCCAAGTCAAATACCCATTCAAGGCGTTCATCATGACCCCAAACCACTTAATCGAAGGGCTAAACATTCTTAACATGGAAGTGCTTCCATTTTAAGATGATACAATTATACAACCACCTATACCCATATTTAGTATTATATTCCCCAGTTTTAGTTGGGGCACATATCACCTTATCATTATCATCACTAGGAGTAATATGTCTTTCCTTTAGTATGTTCATCAACTTATTAATGAAATCCTAATAAATGTAATCATGCCTACCTATATTCCAATTCCATCCTAATACCATATTATCATAAGGAAATTTGATGCAATCCTTAACATAAATCCCAATAGAAGTCTTTAATCAATCTATGATTTCTCTATCTTCAATTAATTTACTAATGGGATGATAGCCTCCCCATGAATCATCCCAGAATAGAGTTTTCTCTCCATTTCCAATATTCCATGTAACATTCTCCAGGATATATTTCTGCATTTTCTCATAAAATTCCAAATCCTAGAACCTTTAGGAGGATTTTCATGTCTTAATATACTAAGAGGATCTTCACCATCTAAATACTTGTGCTTGATAATTTTTACCCATTTTAGTTCTGGGAAGCTAATAATTTTCCTGACTAGTTTTGCCCCTAGAGAAAGATTTTGATCTTTAATATCTTTAATGTTTGATCCACCATCTTCCTTTGCCTTACATATAGTATCTCATGCAAGTAATGCAATTTTATTTTTGTCATTAGTTCCTTGCCAAAAGAAATATCTAAAATTTTGAATCAGTTTTTGTCTCATGCCAGCAGGCAACTATAGACATGACATCTAGTAGATTGGTATTACAGATATAATAGATTTAATCATGGTTGATATACTTGCATAAGATAACCATTTACCTTTCCATGAATCTACGTTCATGTCAACTTTTTGAATTATATTATTCCATAGATTAGAGTCCTTAATACCTTTATCTAACGGTAAGCCTAGGTATTTACTAAGTAACCTACCCTTTTTAAAGTCTAAAATCCTTAAAATATCCTTCTCAACACCAACCTAAGTGTTGAAGAAGAAAATATCAAATTTAATTTTGTTAATAACTTGGCTAGATGCTAAAGTATACCTATCTAAGACTTCTTTCAAATTTTATGCTTCTAATATATCAACATGCCCATATAACATAGAATCATCAACAAATTGTTGACGAGTAGTTGGCTCAAGCTGGCTAGTAATTTTAATACCTTTAAGGTCACCTCTCATTCTAGCATTTGTTAATGATATACCCAGTGCTTCATCCATAATAATGAAAAAGAATAGAGAAATAGGATCTCCCTTCTGAATTCCTTGTGAAATCTCAAAGAAACCTTCTAGATTGCTATTAACCAAGATAGAGATCCTAGGTGTAGATATGCATTCATATATAAGGTTAATCCATTGCCTGGAAAAGCCAAAGGCATCCAAACAGTTACATAAAAATCTCCAATCCACCATATCATATGCTTTTTTGATATCTAATTTTAATAACATACTAGATTCTTTATTATTTTGAACTGTATGTATTGCTTCCTGAGCAATAATAACCCCATCTAAAATTGATCTACTCGGAACAAAACCAATTTTCTCATCAGCAATAATAATAGGGAGAATAGTCTTTATTCTATTGGAAAGGGTTTTAGTAAAAAATTTGTAAAGTGTATTACAAAGGTCAATAGGTCTAAAGTCCTCCATACTCCTAATATCAGTTTTCTTTGGAATAAGACCAAAAAAAGTGTTATTTACTTCTTAGATAAATCTACCGGAGTTTCTAAAACCTTCCAAAACATTAGTCACCTCATCATTGATAAAAAAACCAACATTTCTAATAAAAGAAAGTAGGGAACCCATCTGGTCAAGGGGCTTTATCAGGATGGAGTTGGTTGAGGGCCATCTCAACTTCATCCTTAGTGATCTTGGCCATCAATCATTGGTTATGTTCCTTACTAATAAGTTTAGGAATATTTAAGCATATATCTTCTTGGGTAGACCTATTAGACCCTTCTCTATTTTTTAATAAGTTCTCAAAATAATGTACAACTTCATTAGCTATAAGTTGTGGATCATCTATCTCAACCCCTGCAGAATTGTTAATCCTACTTATTTTATTAACCAACCTCCAGTTTTTAGTACTATTAAGGAGAAATTTTTGATTTATGTCACCTTCATCTAACTAGGTTTCTCTCAATTTTTTCTTATAGAAGACTTCTCGTTTAGCTAGAATATTGTCATATTTTTGCAATAATTCTTTTTCTTTTAGGAAGCAATTTAAGTCTATACCATTTTTAATGACATCCTCATTAAGATCATTTAACTCTATTTCAGTATTTAATTTGTCTTCATGAATGCTACCAAAAGAAACTTTATTCCATTCTTTTAGTTTCATCTTTATATACTTAAGCTTACACATAAAT
The DNA here is from genome assembly GCA_027943335.1 of Chamaecyparis obtusa. Lineage (NCBI taxonomy): Eukaryota > Viridiplantae > Streptophyta > Pinopsida > Cupressales > Cupressaceae > Chamaecyparis > Chamaecyparis obtusa. The sequence goes on from BSBK01001518.1 coordinate 70,044, forward strand.
ACATACGCCCTAGATCCTACAAAGCATGTTTCAACCCACCATTTTGTAATCAAATCTAGGATTTTATCATCTAAGAACCATATTTTTTCAAATCGGAATGAATTTTTACTCAATTTGACATTTTCAGAGAGCATCAAGGCCACTTCAAAATGATCAGATCCCAGATATGGAAGGATAAAGGATTCAAGGTTAAAGTCAAATGTTGACAGACTACCTTTGAACATAAACCTATCTAAATTTTATGCAATATTACTAAACTATGCTCTCCTATTTGTCCAAGTAAAAATACCATGTTTTATTTTAATGTCAATCAAATTATACTTATTCACCCAATCTTTAAAATGAGTCTTTTTTTAAAGAGTCTCTTCCAATCCCACCTCTTTTTTCATCATAGTTAATAATTGCATTAAAATCTCCCCCAATAATAATAGGCGAGTTTTCATGTTCTAAAAGAAACTACCCAATCTCTTCCCAAATTGTTAATTTCTCTGCTAAACTAGTCAGACCATATATATTAATTACAAAAAAAGAAATTTTGCTTTGTAAGTTTATTATATTTCCTCCTATCCAAAATCTTGAACCAATTATTTTCTCAAATATTAATTTCCTAGGATACCAAAGGATTGCTACTCCAATTGAAGCTCCTAAAGCCGCTTCCCCAAGAATATTCCTTATCCCCAATTTTTTACTTAAAACAGTAAGATCTTCCTCCCCTAATTTAATTTCTTGAAGAAGTATACATTCTACTTCAAAAAAATTTAAGAATCTTTTTAAGATGTGTTTCTTGTTAGGGGCATTTAAGCCCCTAACATTCCATGTAATGAGTTGCATAAGGATGTGGGAAGGCACTTCCCCTTCCCAACATATAACATTGTTAGTTTAGCCTATCCTACAACATTAGCCGAGATACTTCTTAATTCACCAAGAGATTTCCTTCGTCTCTTTTTTGGTACTCTAGCACAATTGGGTTGATCCTTTCCTTTCTTTTTTGTGGATAATCCCATGCTATCTCATGTATTCTCTACCTCTAAACCCTCAAACTGTCTATCTATTACAATCTCTTTTTTTTTCCTTTATCTTGAATACTACCTACCAGGTTTTCTAACATGGTTTCAAAACTATTCTATTGATCGATAGTCTTAGGCATAAATTCTAATCTTAACAGTTCAAAAATTTCTTCTTCAAGGAACTCGCCATCATTACTAGGAACCTTAAAATCAATTCGGTTCAACATTCCTATATATATTTCATTATTCTCTTTTAAATTACAAATCTGTAGGATGTTTCCTTCCTCAATACTATTAAGTTCTTCGTTAACCATGTCTTTCATAGTTTCAGCTTGATTTAAAATCTTTAGGAGGGAAATTTTATATGTCTACATCTATATCCTCTAATTTAGAATTTTGGTCAGTATGGTCCAAACAAAATGAAGGGTTTTTATTAAAATCTATCACATTCTGCACTTTATCTTCTACAATTTCCCCATCTTCTACTTCTTCAATGTTTATCTCCTTTTCAACATGTTTACTCCTCTTTATATTACATTTGTTGGGGCAAGGAATATCTAAATTGGTATAATCTATCAATTGTGAATATGTATCTGAGGATAACCTATCCTTTCGAAAAGTGGGGGGAGAATTTATAGTTCCTTTTAAATAGATTTCATCTACAAATTTATGATCCTGAGGACTTGACTCAACAAAATCACCACTAGATTTTAGATTATGCTTGGCATAGGGCGGTGATTCACAAAATTTCAGAGTAATCTCATAAATTTCTTCTTCTATTTTTAACTTAATTGTACATAGATATTTTACTAAATTATCTATCCTAATTGCAAATATAATGTTAGAGTCATAAAGAAATTCTCTGTCTAACTCTACCATTTCCCAATGCTATTAGCGATATCCTTAATAATTTTGCTATGACTAATTTCAACATGGAGATTCAAAAGAGATACCCAACGTATAACTTCCAAATTTTCCATATTGTTAGGGTTAAAATTACTACACCAATCAATGAATAAAAAACCTAAATTATTAAAATTAGGGCAAACATTCTTTCTTTGTGGTTTTTTAAATATATATATATATATATATATATAATATGTAAAATAAAACATTTAAAAAAAATAAAATAAGAAATTAATAAATATTTTATTTAAATATTATATATATATATATATATATATATACATTAAATTTAAATTTAATATATATGCATTAGATTTAATTTAGAATATAGTTTTTTTATATAATATTAATATATACATGTATTTTTTTAATATTTTTTTGATGAATAGAGGCCTTTTCTATTAATGAAAATAATAAAGTACAGTATTCACAAAAAAAGGGGTCAAGGGAAAAAGTCACCCCGCGAGAGTCACACGACACTCAGGTCGGAACCATACAACTATTCATCAAAAAAACATATAAAAAGAGAAACCCTCAAGCTGCAAGGGGCGCAGTAGTAGAAGAGGGAGGAGGATCTCTGTCATCAGGATTGCCCCAAACATTAGGCCCTAGGGTTTGGTTAGGAACCGACCAACCATCTTCATTTTCTTCTTTCTCCATCTCTCCTTCCTCCCACTTGGGCGAGATAGCAAGCGTTAGGTGGGGGACTTTTTCAGAAGTGGTAGGAGGCCATGCATGAACACTGGCTGAGGGCCAAGAAGAGGTAAAAATAGTAGAAATAAGCAGGGGAGGCCAATCGACATCCACATCCCTCTGAGAAGGAGGAGAGGCAAAGCGGTGATGCCATTGGCGTGGATTCCTAGAGTGCCTGGCAGAGGAACTCTGACTGTGATGGCGGCCCCTAGACAGTGTGTGGTCAGCTGAGAGAGAGTTTGGAGGCACTTGAGAAACAGTACAAGGGTCATTGCCCCAGTGTTATAGAAGCTCCTGCAAATGGGCAACCTCTAAGGCCACCTTGTCTGCTTGCCCCTGAATCTCCGTCATGACATTGTTAAAAAGACATGCCTTAGCATAAAGAGAGATATGAATATCTAGAGAACTGTGAGAAAAAAGAACAACATTTCATTCTTTTCATAAAGTAAACAAGATCTCCATCTTGAAAGCATGCCATATCTAGGTGTACTGGGAAGACATCCGGGGAGGGTCACCAAGAAGCACCATATGCCAAGAAAAAGGCTCAGGCCTAAAAGGTGCAAAAAGGTCATGAATCCAGATCCAATAATTGTGGGCACAATGACAAAACCAAAAAATGTGCAAGATAGTCTCAGAATGACCACAAAATGGGCATTTAGGGTCAAACACACCCAAATGATGGAGTCGAGCTCCCAAAGGTAAGCCCTGGTAAAGAAAACACCAGGAAAAATGAGCAATCTTAGGCTCAGTGATAGAATCTCAAATAGTGTGAAATCGCCAACTCTAATTCTTCTGGGAAGAGGAAAGATGCCATCGCTAGTTGAGAGAATCAATCATGGGAAAATGGGGCACAAGCCAAGAATAACCAAGCTTGGGCTTGTAACTGGTGAAAGGCGTAGCTGGATACCATTTCCAGTCCTTCCACCAGGGTTTAGCTGACTGAATTCCCAACTTGTGTAGGAGGTGAGGCGAAATGGATGAAACCAACAAGTCATAAGTCTGACGATCTTGGTGGATGAGTCAGAACTGCACCTGGAGGTCATCCCAAGAACAAAGACTCATAGTGGCTCTGGAAAAAAGATCTTTCAGAGTTTGAATGCCACATTTGTGAAAATGAAGAGCACTAAAACCCTAGATTTTGGCAAGTGAAATCCCTTGCTGAGAAAATAAAGGGGACCACCAAACATTCTATTGGTTGAGAGAAAGACCACCATGAAAACCATTCCTAGCCCAACGAAGCCAGGGCTTGATAGACTACCAAGCTCTCGAGATACTTTTGGCAGAAAAATGCCCTGGATCTGAACAAGGTCCATAAAAAGGAGGGTTTGAAATCCAATCCCCTTCTAGGCTAGCTTGTGGAAAGGGTACCCTGAAGAAATGCAATGTTGAAGCAAAATTTTCCAGGCCTCATTGCCTATGAGACATCGCACAATCCATTTTGCACAAAGGGCTAGCCCTTGTTTCTAGGTATCAAGAACACCAAGCCCACCTGAATTCTTGGGAAGGCAACAGAAATCCCAGGCAACTCTATGAAAACCATGGTGGTCAATTCCAGAGGCCCAAAGGAAGTCTCGCAATAATTTCTCGAGCTTCTTGTAAGAGGCTTTTGAGGGAGCCCAACATGAAGAATAATACACATGCGTGGCTACCAACACCTTGGAGTAGATCTGAAACTTTCTTGGGAGAGAGAGAGGCTTAGTGATCCAATAGGTAAGATTTTTTCAATTTTGGCTAGAACTACATTCCATAGATCAATAGGATTAGCTTGAAAGGCAAAGGAAATGCCCAAGAAGCAAAATATTTCCCCATGTTGAATCCTGGACCATCCGAACTAAGAAAAATAAGGTGGCTCGGGAAGGGTAGATTGTCTTTAGCAAAGGGTTTTATGCCATTGAATGACAAATATAGAGGCTAGACAAAAGGTGTCTAAACACTGCAAGGTTGCCTTGATATTCTCTTCATTCTCTTCCAGAGTGAGGAAAGAATCATCAGCAAAATAGCCATTGACTAGCTATTGAGAAGAGCCTGGTAAAGAGATTCCCCAAAAATGACCCATAAAAATGGAGTGAGCAAGAAAGTAGCCAAAAACTTCAGTTGCTAGAACATATAAGACAGGAGCTAGAGGGCATCCTTGCTGAATTGACCAAAAGAGCTCAAAAGTAGAAGATTGTCAGCCATTGATGGTGATGTAGGCAGAGGCATCACTAAAGAGCATCTGCACAGATTGAAGAAATCTAGGACCAAAGCCAAGAGCATGAAGCATAGAAAGAATAAAAGGCCATTCAATGTGATCATAAGCTTTAGCAAAATCAATTTTGAGAAATAGGGTTTTCTGATGAGACTTGCGAGCCCATTCCATTCCCTCCCAAACCACAATGATATTGTCAAGAATAAATCGTGAATTGATAAAGCTAGTTTGCTCTGGCCTAACAATCTATGGTAGAATGCGACAGAGTTTGAGAGCCAACGCCTTGGCAATGATCTTGTAGGAGACATTGAGAAAGGTAATAGGACACCAGTTGAAAATATCCTCTGGGTCCCTAGCTTTGGTAATGAACTTGATATTTCCTTGGTTAATGATACCCCCAAGAGTATGGGAATGAAAGGCTTCAAGGTAGACCTAGTGAAGATCTGGACCAATGGCATCCCAGAGGGCTTTGTAAAACTCACAAGGGAAGCCATCACGTCCTAGGGCTTTATCATCAGCCATAGCAAACATTGCTTCTCGAAGATCTTGCAAGGAAAGCAGTTGATCACTGAGAACCTGCTAAGAAGGGGAGACACACTGAGGAACAACAACAGTGTAGTCAGTAAGAGATTTCTCACTGGAAGGAGAAGATCCTTGAGTGGCAAAGACCTATTCATAGTGACGAAAAAAGGCTTGCAAAATATCAGGAAGCTTCGTGAGGAGGCTGTGACCTTTTTTAATCTTGGTTATGCCCACATTGGTATGATGAGAATGGAGAGCAACAAAACATTCTTTAAAAGCTTGGTCTCCTACTTTTAACTAGTGCATACAAGCTTTGATTTGGACACCTCTGGTAGCATAGTTGTTTGCAACTTGCTTCTAATGATGTAACTTGACAAGGTGAAGTTGCAGGTCCTGATTGAAAGGATTCTTGACTAAGGTCTCGGTGGCAACACGCAAGACTTTGGTTTTGACATCAGAGGATCTACGATGATACTTGGCAAGCTTCTTGCCATAAATGCACAAAAAATGTGTCGTACGCTTGATGGCATCATTCCACCATTGAATCAAGCTTGGCTACTAAGATGGTCGAGGCTCAAGGTTCCAAACCCGATGAATGTGGGTCACCGTGGAAGGGTGGTGAAGGACAAAAGTATTAAAGAACAATTGTGTGGTGGGAGGTTGTGCCTTATCTGTCTGCCAAACAATATTAAATTGAATGGGGAAATGATCTAACAAGGTCACATCAACAAGAGGAGTAACCAGTAAGGATTGCTTTTAAAAAAAATAGAATAAAGAATGTGTTGAGATCATAGCACCACTAGTACAATTGGCACCTATTTTTGATAAAAAAATGGTCTAACTTTCTACCAAGATTGGTCGAATAATCTAAAAATGGTTTGGTCGCTATTTTTTGAGTCAAAATTTTGACATATCATTGTTAACGTAGAATGTTCTACGCCAATCCTAGTCAAAATTCACATCTACAATTGGGAAGTTACTAGGTCAAACTTTTGACCAAAGTAGGTCAAAATGTTTGGCTCATTTGACCAGGATGCCAAACCCACGATGCTAAATTTTGACACAGAATGGTCGATATTTAGACCAGCCTTTGTGAGGGTTTTGACCAATCTTAGTTGAAATTCACATATGCAATTGGGAGGTTACTAGGTTGAAATTTCAACCAAAGTAGGTCAAAATGTTTGGCTTGTCTGACCAGGATGCCAAATCCATGATGCTAAATTTCAACACAGAATGGTTGATATTTAGACCAGTCTTTGTGAGGGTTTTGACAAGGTTACTCAAAATTTTGACTAATTATGGAATGTTAAAAAATAAATAAAAATCCAGATTAATCACCAATGACATCTTGCTTGGCTTGGTGATTAGTCTAGACATTTATCTTCAAGTGTTACTTTACATTAATATATATCACTATGTATTTTGTTATGTTACTTTACTATTAGCATAATGGTTTATTATGAACTTATTTGACGCTGGTTACTAGCCAAATTTTAAAGTTGTTGTTCACAAAACTTTGAAAGTGAATGGTAGAAGTTGGAATATTCTTCATCAGTGACCTCCTTCGGATTTCGAAGTCAGACTGCCTTGACATCCCTACACTACAAGGACAAAGATAAAGAGTTAAGCATCTCCTCCCATGGCCTACATTATTCAAGCCACAGGAGGGGATGCTTCTTTATGGCTATACTCATAGTCTACAAGTGCAGGAAGTAGATAAATTCCTACACTACGAGGACATTGATAAAGAGTTAAGAATCTTATCTTTAGTCCTAGCTACTGGGTAAGGCCTGGAAGACTTATACCTGTTGATCATCGAGAATAATCACTACCTTGCCTTTATGTACACTACACAGTATCCAATAAAAGAGAAGGAAAAAAATATGAATGGATAAAAGAAATGAAAGATACAATAATATTATCTTATTATGTACCTTCTCATAATTGATCCCAGTCTCGCAAAAGTAATTTTATACGATCACTAGCACATTTCATGCATGGATGAGAAACAATATCCAAAGTTTCTAGATTATGAGAAGAGGTATGAGTGGAGGCAAAAGAAGGGATATTTGTGAAGGTTTTATAGATGTGGGTTACTGAATCATCATCTTTGTACTGGTACTCAATTTGGAAACCCTCGTATGTATATAGCCACTCTAGAAAATCTCCACATCTAGCAAATCTCCACAAAAATCCCTTCTGGCCTCCACTGCATATACATCTTCTCAGAATCTAAAAACTCTCCATCATTGATTCTCATCAATGTACAAATAAAATTGTTAGAAAATGCTTAATCCCTAATTCAATCTTTGACAAATAAAATTGTGATAGAACACTTAAAGAATATGGAAAGCTCACAATGTTTAGAGACACACTTGACTCCAAGTACCATGTACAACAAAAATAATTTGTCCAATTTTGATAGTAAGTTTAATTTAATTTGTTCGTGGACTGAGACCTTAAATTATTGAGCTTCTCTTTGTTTTGAGAATAGTTTAACATTCTCTACTTAACAGGGCCAACCACGTGAAGGTGGAAGCTCATCTAGCCCCTCCTAGGAGCCTCTTATGACCCTTTACAACCTCTAAGATGTATTGTAGGGATCGTAAAGGGTTGTAAAAGGTCATAAGGGGTCCTGGGACACAACAACTAAGAAACATAAATGTAGGAATCATGGCCACAATTTTTTGGAGACAACATAATTAAGTGGTATACCTAGATGATGCAAAGCAACTACTACTCCCCTGGTTCCAAGTCAACACTGTGGGATCCAAAAACCATAGATAAGAAATAAATTTAGAGAGTAGAGGAGGGCCATAATGACCAAAATAATACAGGGCCATAATGACCAAAATAATACAGGACAAACCTCAAGTTAAATGAGGCAATTGCAAACATTTTAATAGATTTTCATTATTAAATAATGAAATTTGCATATACTAGTGTTCTAAGCTCCCTCATTACATGATTTATTACTGTAAGCCCCCTCTAACTTATGCATCTAGAAAATGAAACTAAAACCTATTGGGATTGAGACAAACCTTATAAAACAACAACTAAGAAGGATCACTTGCCAACATCTGTTGAATACAAGGTTGGAGGACCTTGTATTCAATAGATGTTGGCAATTGATCCTTCTTAGTTGTTGTTGTTTTATAAGGTTTGTCTCAATCCCAATAGGTTGTAGTTTCATTTTATAGATGCATAAGTCAGAGGGGACTTACAATAATAAATCATGTAATGAGGGGGCTTAGAACACTAGTATATGCCAATTTCATTATTTAATAATGAAAATCTATTAAAATGTTTGCAGTTGCCTCATTTAACTTGACATTTTTCCTGTATTATTTTGGTCATTATGGCCCTCCTCCGCTCTCTAAATTTATTCTTTAACTATGGTTTTTGGATCCCACAGTGTCAACTTGGAACCAGAGGAGTAGTGGTTTCTTTGCATCGTCTGGGTAAACAACTCAATTATGTTGTCTCCAAAAAATTGTGACCATGATGCCTACATTTATGTTTCTCACCAGTTGTGATATCTACATTTATGTTTCTCAACTATCATGTTTATGTGCATGTTATTATGTGTTTGGCTTCTCTCCCTCACATCTAAAATAATATTTTCCCACTTTGAATCGAGAATGCATGTGCAACACAACTAGAATATGCATGGATAGCAAGTGGAGCCAAGAAGACTTAGCACGTGTACATTGCCTAAAACCAAGAGATTGTCATAGTTAACATTCTCTATCCACAACAAAATGGGAAGACATCTTTCTAGCCCAGGCCTGGATCCTTTGACAATTAGCTTCATAATAAATGAAGCAAATGAGAGTTGAGCAATTAGCTTCCCAAGAAAAATCTCATAAATCAACTATGTGTACCCCAATTCCTATGCCCTATGTGCATACCTAAATGATATATTTGAAACAAAAAGGGTAAGGCTTAAAGAATTTAATTTTGCATCACAGTCTATAGTTGTTGCAGCAGCAGAGCATCATGCACCATCTTTAGCATAATATGATCACCTTCATATTGTTTTGAAGGTGGTGCCTGATGCTCTATTACTGCAACAACTACATACTATGATGCAAAATTAACTTCTTTAAGCCTTACCCTTGTTTCAAATATATCATTTAGGTACACACAAAGGGCACAAGAATTGGGGTACACATAGTTCATTTATGAGATTTTTCTTGGGAAGCTAATTGCTTAGCTCTCATCTACTTCATTTATTATGAAGTTAATTGCCAAAGGATCCAGGCCCAGGCTAGAAAGATGTCTTCCCATTCTATTTAAGCCATAATCCTTGTTCTTGTGAAACTTCCTTGGTACGGTAGGCCTGCTCTCTGAAATACTCTTCTTCAATTTGTGTTTGACGATAAGCATCTTCTTCTTCCTAATTGTAGCCAGAGCTTCCTTTTCATTAGGATTAACTCCACTTCCCCCATCTCATCATCCTCATCACCATTAGCTACCATCCTAAGCCCTTCTTCCCTCTCCAGTTCTTCAAGCCTCTGCAAGATATCTGGATCAATAAAGTCTGTAACATTGTGTCCATCCATGATCTTAGGAATATCATCTTCTTTACACTCTTAATTTACCAAATTATACCACTTCTTCAAGCTTGTAGAGTAAAATCCAACCCCACCATTTTCATTCTCAATATCCTTCTCCAGCTTCCTGGCCTCCTTGGGTGCAGCACACACCCTGACATCCAAAACAACTTGAGGAATACAAGGGGGCCTCTCTTTCCCATCTCGCAACTTGGGCATTGCAACATGAATCCTATTGAGACAACTACTGATCTTCTTCGACTTCATCTTAATTTCTACTCTCTACTCCAAAAACCTCTCGCATGTCGCATTCTTCACCACCATCACCCCTTCTTCCTTCAAAGCACTCATAGAGAGTAGCATGCCATCATCCCCCCCTCCTGATTCCCAAAGAACCCACCCATATTTTTCCCAGCCTCAGATCTCATCTCCGCAACCAATTTTACATCCTCCTCTGGTAGTGTCTCTAGCAGTTGCAAATCAATCTTATTACAAACTACAATAAGAGTCTTATTGGCAAAAAAAGGTTTTATGCTGTGAAACAAAGCTGCCTGTTGCGCAATACTATAACCACGAGACCCCAAAACATCAAGGAAAAACAAAACAACTACCTTCAAATGAGCCAAGGCAACAATATTGAGCATCTCAATGGTGTTCATGTCCTCCAAGGGGTGGTCCAAAATATCAGGAGTATCAATAACTTGATACCTCAAGTACTTATAATCAGTATGCCCGACAAATAGAGACTTAGTAGTAAAAGCATAAGGTTGCACATCCACATCTGCCCTAGTAATCTTATTAATAAAATAACTCTTACTAACATTAGGGTACCCACATATCAAAATAGTCCTAGTATTTGGGTCAATAGATGACAACCTTTTCATATGTTTCCTCACATGTTCGAGGTTAGCCAAACTCGGTCCATTTCTCTTAACAATGGTACACGTTCGTCCAAGTGCAGCAACCTTCAAAGCTTTGCAACAGTAAAGAGAATCCCCATATTTTATCAGCCTAACATAGTCTTTGGCCACTTTGGCAATGAGATTGCGAGCAATATTGATCTAGCTAAGGGCCAACTTGTTCCTGAAAAAAAAATAGACTGAACCAATGGCATGTTTACAATAAAACTACAAAAAAAAATTACAAAACTGAACCAATGGCATGTTTACAACAAAGAAATAGATGAATTCTTAATAAAGGTCTAATTCTGTAGACTAATAGCACGAAGGAAGATTTGACCTAGCCAAATCTTCCTTGTATCACACAAAAAACTATGTGATAACTATGTCTACTCCAACCTTAATTGTTTAAGAATTCATCATATCAGATAAAGTATGTTTAAGAATTGTTGGGAGTTCTATTAGACCTTTGTTGTAAACATGCCATTGGTTCATTTTGTAAATTTTTTTTTTTGTGTTAAATGCATTTAACTGGAACATTAAACATAGTGATAATATGCTTAATCTATTAGTAATTGGTAGATTAAATGCATATAACACCTTTATCAGTTTAGCATGTTTAATGCATAGTAACTACAAATTGATTCTTATCCACATTGTTATAAATTTACTATTAGACTAATTCTATAGGGAACTCAACTTTTACTTGCGTGCGTGAACTTGGTCCTAACTCTACATAGTAATAATATGCTTAATCTACCAATTACTAATAGATTAAGCATATTATTACTATGCTTAATGTTCCATTTAAATGCTAGTATATAAAGAAGACAATCATAAGACAATGAAGACTTGTCTGACCAATATTCTATAGAATTAGACTTTTATTTGGCTAGGTCAAATCTTCCTTTGTGCTAGTAGTCTACAAAATTAGACCTTTATTTTAAATGCATTTAACACAAATTTTTTTTACAAAACTGAACCAATGGCATGTTTACAACAAAGAAATAGAATGATAACAATATGTTGAAAATTCTATTCTATTTAATACACGCCAAAGGACCAGTCCCAACAATTCTTAAGCATAGTTTATCTGATATGATGAATCCTTAATAAAGGTCTAATTCTGTAGATTGCTAGCACGAAGGAAGATTTGACTAAGATTAGCCATAAAAGTTGCTCAATAAATACTCACTATTTGGATAATGTCTAGTCTAATGCAAAATAGTGTATACAAGGTATCCAAGCACACTAGCATGAGGTACATGAGTTATGTCCATCTCACTAGTTATAGATGGGCATTAATGCTCAATTGAATGATATGTTCCCATAAAAATGTGAACTCCTATTAATCTACAAACTCTCATGTTAAATAACTACAAAATAAAGTCAACATAGTTCCTTTAACACAACCAAAGTTAAAATTAAATTATCTCTATCCCTAAGATAAAATAATTAGCCTTCATATATTTTATGTCAAACTACTATTAAACTGACTGTACCCTACTAGGCACTATCTCTAGAATATCAACCAAGGCACTAGACTTAAATATAATAAAAATAGTGAAGTAAAAGAGTGGAAAGATAAATGGAATTTAAATAAGTGTTCCTACATCCAAAACAATCAAATCATTCCTTATCTCTTATTTCTTTGATCAAATCATTCCTTATCTCTGTAATCACCTTGGCCATTTCATCAGACTTGAAACAAATCTCCCTATACTTGGTCAAACTCCCACCATTTAGTGAATTTATTCTTCATTCTCTTAATTTTATCACATGATGGGGTGAGAAAGCATTGCCATAAAGGATCCTTCTCCTCCTCATCTTCCTTGTCCTTCATGTTAGTATTCATATCTAAATAATGAGTCACAAAATATCCCTATTTCTCATGCGCCCCAAATTTACTCTTAATATCAATGTTGGGGGAGAGGGCTTTCATGAACTACATCATGAGAAGGATAAGAAATTCATTCTGAATAATGAGTCACAAAATGTCCCTATGTCTTATGACCCTCAAATTTACTCTTAATATTAATGTTGGGGAGAGGGCTTTCATGAACTACATCATGAGAAGGATAATCACTTCATGTATCATGGGGAGTTTAGGGTTTTTTTTGTGTTCCTTAATTCTTAATTCACATGTTTTGAAGGCTTTGAGAGTCATTAAACATGACTGTACCCTCACACACAATGGATTAACCTTGCTCTGTTCAGTTTTCTTTCATTGTTTTGAAGTTTATTTATAAACAATAACCATTCCATGGACTCAAAGGCCTATAATCCATGAAATGAAGTTCACTAACATGTATAATAGTTTTATCATCTTGAAGTTGTAGAAGTTTGATGAGAGGAAGTGATCACTGGCTGTAATAGAGAAGTTTTTCATTAAAATTCATGGCACAAGTATAGCAGTGGGAGTTTGGCTTGAATAGTATGGTGTTTTTATGATTGGAGTAGTCTTATAGTGTTGTATGAATGGTGCATCAATCACAAATTGATCTTGGAAGAGCTTGAAGGGTTGAGATTTAAGAAACCCTTGAATCAAGGGTTTAGGAGAGGTGATTTGGGGCTTTTGGTGTTCCCAATAGTTTGGGTTAAATTACTCTTAGATTTAGAGGTTTTGAGACATTTTAAAACACTATCTAGAGTTTGGGGTCTTGAGGTTACCTACAACATGTCGGCCCAAAAATAGCAAAAAATATGTCAGCGAGGTCGGGAGGAAAAGTGTACAGTACTTTCCTGATCAGTCACCACAAGATAACAATCTCCCACTTGGTGACTGATCAATATCCACACTAAAAAACCTCCCACTTGGAGATTGATCCTATAGCAATACTGCTACCATATGAGGCTCCCACTGGATCGAACCACCATGGACTTAGCTGTTCCTTTATTCTGTTTAGTCTAGAAGACCAATTGAAGCTAAACATGAGTTCAACTTCTCCCTTGTTACTACCTTTGTAAACATATCTGCTGGATTATCATCTGTATGAATCTTTTCCAGCTTTAACTTCCCATCATCCAAAATTGACTGAATGAAATGGTACCGCAACTGTATGTGTTTTGTCTTTGAGTGCAAAGGAGAATTCTTCGCAAGATGAATGGCACTTTGGCTATCTGTATGCAAAAAATTATCCATCTATGGATGTCCCAATTCTTCCGTGAAGAATTAAAGCTATATCATCTCCTTGGCTACCTTTGTAGCAGCAACATACTCTGCCTCTGTAGTGGATAAAGCAACCACCTTTTGTAGTCATGAAATCCAACTCACCGTTGTCCCACCAATAGTAAATACATAACCTGTAGTACTCCACCTGCTATCTATATCTCCTGCCAAATCTGAGTCAACATAGCCATGTACAGTAGTAGTAGAACCCCCAAAGTGTAAACACTTACTGGATGTACCTCTCAAATATCTGAGAATCCATTTGACTGCATTCCAATGCTCAATACTAGGGTTACTCATATATCGGCTAACAAATCCCACTGCGTGTGCAATATCTGGCCTAGTACATACCATAACATACTTTAAGCTCCCTACAGCTAAAGCATAAGGTACCTTAGACATTTTTTCCTCTTCTTCTGATGTCTTAGGACACATCTTCTTAGTCAATTTCAAATGACCAGGCAAAGGTTTGCTGACAGCTTTGGCATTCTCCATAGAGAAACGTTGCAACACCTTCTCAATATAATTAGCCTGAGATAGAGACAACTTCCTATTTTTCCTATCTCTACAAAGTTTCATACCAAGGATTTGTTTTGCTGCCCCCAAATCTTTCATAGCAAAATAATGTGCTAACTATTGTTTCAACCCCTTAATGTGATCCATGTTAGACCTAGCTACAAGCATATCATCAACATATAAGAATAAAATAATGTAGTTGTCATCATCCAATGTCTTAAAATAAACACAATGGTTAGAATGACACCAACTGTATCCATGCTTATTCATAAAAGTGTCAAATTTAATATACCTTTGCCAAGGTGCTTGCTTCAAGCCATATAAACTTTTTTGCAATCTGCACACCAAATTCTCCTTACCCTTGACCTCAAATCCTTATGCCTGGAGCATGTATATTTCTTCATCCAAATCACCATAAAGAAAATCTACTTTAACATCAAGATGCTCTAAATGCAAATCTTCAGTAGCCACAATACTTAAAATAGTACGGATAGAAGTCATTTTAACAAATGGAGAAAATATCTCATCAAAATCAATACCCTTTTTCTATGAAAATCCTTTTACAACTAACCTGTCTTTAAATCTTTTCTTACCTCCATCCTCTTCTTTTAGCCTATAAACCGATTTATTTTTTAAAGCCCTTTTACCTACAGGTAACTTGCATAAATCCCAAGTGTGATTTTTCAGCAAGGAGTCCATTTCCTCTGTCATTTTAGACTCCCACTAAATCTTTGTATCCACCTACATAGCTTCATTATAACATTCAAATTCACCAACATCTGTTAACAAAATAGAATACAAAGATGGAGAAAATCTTTCTGGAGGTCTACTTAGCCTTGTTGACCGTATAACATTCACTGGGGTGTGTGGTATTTGTTGTTGCTATTATTGTGAAGCATAAGGAACTACTGGAACATCATCTTTTGGAGTATCATCTAGTACTACATAGTCATTTTCTTTCTTCTCATGCTGTTGCAACAGATCTTTGTACAATACTTTCTCATTGAATATGACATCCTTGCTTCTTACAATTTTATGATTTTCAAAATCCCAAAGCCTATAACCAAATTCATCAATTCCATATCCAACAAATACACATTTCTTTGACTTAGCTTCCAGCTTGGTTCTATTTTTAGAATCTATATGTGCAAACGCTTCACAACCAAAGGTTTTGAGAAAAGAATAACTCACCTTCTTACCACTCCATGCTTCCTCTAGAATACCATAGTCCAAAGGAGTAGAGGGGCCTCTATTGATTAAATAAATAGAAGTGTTCACAACCTCTGCCCACATGTTTTTGGGCAGCCTAGCATGCAACCTAATACTCTTTGCACACTCCATTATTGTCCTATTCATGCATTTAGCCACTCCATTTTCTTGTGGAGTCCTTGGTACAGTTTTCTGCCTACGAATACCATTAGAGGAACAATAATCTTTAAATTATGTGCTGCAATACTCACCACCATTATCAGATCTGAGACATTTTAACCTTTTACCAGTCTCATTCTCAACCAAGCATTTCCATTTCTTAAAAGTTTGAAATACATTAGATTTCTGTCTAAGGAAATAAATCCATACTTTTCTTGTTGCATCATCTATAAATGTAACATAATATAGAGAGCCTCCAAGTGAAGATACCTGAGCTAGTTGCCATACATCTGTATGCACAAGCTCTAATCTTTCATTTTTCTTTTCCTTCCCACTCTTTACAAAACTAACTCTCTTTTGTTTTCCATAAACACAACTTTCATAGAAATCCATATTGACATATTTCAGACCAGATAAAACTTTCTTTGAATGAAGTAATTTCATACCTTTTTCACTCATGTGCCCGAGTCTGTTGTGCCACAGTGTTGTGTCAGAATCTACAACAACGGTTTGATGTTCTTCCTGCTCAACTGCAACCACTATTCTTGAACATTCATTATCTTCTGAAACAATTAAAGTAGAAGGAACAGTATGACCTTTACAAAGATATAAGGTGCTTACTTTCACACCTTTTGCTACTACTAAGGAACCTTTTGAAACCTTCCAATTTCTATCATTAAAAGTAACTATGTAACCCTCATCACCCAGTTGCCCTACTGAAATTAAATTCCTACTCAGCCTTGGAACATGTCTTACCTCTTGTAGTAGCCAATGATTCCCATTCTGCAACTTAATCTTAATTTTTCCCTTTCCAACTATCTGACAAGGTTCATTATCTCCCAAATAAACTAGCCCAAAATCCCGTTGGACATAATCAAGAAAGTAACCTCTATGGGGTGTAGCATGAAAAGAAGCCCCATAATTTAAAACCCATGAATCATCAATACTTTCTAAAGAAAGAATCAAAGCATCCTCTTCAGATTTATTACTTACCACATTTACCTCCTTGTTACCTTCTTGTTTGTCTCCTTCTTTATTCTTCCGAGACCAGTAATCTTTTTTCTTATGACCTAGTTTTCCATAGTACCGGCAATCATTTGGCCCTTTGGATTCAGACGTCTTTCCCTTTGATTTTCCTCTTGATTTCCCATGATTTCCAGAGTTGTTTCCTCTCTCATTGGTTCTACCCCTACTTTGTGCGTTTAAGACACTACTTGATGTGGATCCACCTGAGCTTTTCCTATGAATTTCCTCACTCAGAATAACACCAATAACATCATCATATTTTAGTGTATTAGAACCAGAAACAGAATTACTAACAGCCATTACCAAGCCATTCCAGCTTTCAGGCAAAGAACACAAAATCAAGAGAGCCCTAACTTCTTCATCAAAAATAATATTGACATAAGTTAATTGACTGGTAACTATATTAAAGTCATTTAAATGATCAGCAAATGACCCACCTTCCACCATTTTCATATTAAACAAACACTTCATGAGAAATACCTTATTTGAAGTGGAGGGCTTTTCATACAACTTCACTAGGGTTTTCATCAAATCTTCAGTCATCATTGCTTGTGTAATATTGAATGCCATCAATTGTGCTAGGCATAATCAAATAATGCCAAGAGCCTTTCTATCAAGAATTACCCAGTCCTCATTAGAAATGCTTGTTGGTTTGTTGGCTTTTCCTTCCAACGGCTGCCATAGATCCTTCTGATAGAGATAGTCCTCCATTTGCATTTTCCATAATTGAAAGTTCTACCCATTAAACTTGTCAACCTTCAGCCTACCCTCATCTGCCATTGCTCCCACTTAACTGTAAGACTCCCACTAAATCATGAGATCTTCCTGTAGAGGATAACTCAAAAACAACCTCGCTTTGATACCACATGTTAGGATTAACAAGGCAGAAATAACAATTACATGCAAATATAACCAATATCAAAAAATAATAAACCACACAGAAGACAAGACAAGACACAAATATTTAATGTGGTTCACCCAATCCTTGGGCTATGTCCACCAATAACGAGTCCAAAATTTTATCATCCAGTGATTACAACTTGATTACAATCTATAATCCCTTACAGCTCAATTTTGCTTTAAGTACTAAAATCATACATAATCAAAATCCCTAACCCTAAGCCATATTATACAATATTTTTCCACTTTAGGGTTATAATAAGTTACAACATGTCAGCCCAAAAATAGCAAAAAAGTGTACAGTACTTTCCTGATCAGTCACCACAAGATAACAACCTACAGATAGGAGTTTCTTTGTTAAACTACCCACTTTTGGGTGCATTTGCAAGGGTACTGTGAGTTGTTGCAAATTAACAATATCCGAGTCTTTGGTATGTTTAGGTATGGTCAAAAGGGTATGTGAATATGTGTTTAGTTTTATTAGTGTTTTGATAAAGTGAAGAGTTTAAATACCTAGAAGGTCTCTGCAGGGCTACAAGGAAGGGCCATGAGGTCTCTGGAACAGTCTGAAGCTATTTAGCCATTGGGAGTATGGGTAACATTTTAAACCTTAAAACCCTCTTTAATATACCCTTATACACCTTAAATACATAAAATATATCATTGGTTTGCATTTGAAGAAGTCTCGGTTGGGTTGAGTCACTTAAGAACAATTGAGCATTGTGGGAAGTAGTTCATTTGTGAACAAATTTGTAAACCCTTACCTTGTTTATTAGTTGTATTACAAGATATGAAACCTATCAATCAAATCAAGAATGCTGAAGGACACCTTAGAATGGTAAAAGAGTAATTGTGAAATCTTAACATGCTTGTAATGGCTTTGATAAATAATGTGTGAATTATGCAGCTTCTACCACCTTAACCTTCTATTTTATTTGCCTCTTTGTTCGAACCAATTTACAATGTATATGGCATGAATAGTCTCAGCTAGAATTCCTTAAACAACACATATAAACAATACACATTAAGGAGAAAATTAGGCCTAAAAAAAGTTAGTTAATTCATGGGATTATAAGCAACAACTTGTCAGAAATTGATGAAGGGTGCTCCCCTTAATACCACAAACACATAACAGAAACAGAGAAACAACAACAATATGCAAGAACAAAAAAAATTGGCTTCTTATTATCTCCACAAATGTGGAATTACAAACTTTCAGAATTACAATATGCAAAGCCACATGGGCATTCCCTTACAATATTCTGTAGGACAAAGCCTCAAATTATTACCCAGATCTGCTACCCAGAATTGTCCTGAACTGCCTAAGACAACACTACAGCCTTCCTTATATAGGCAATTTTCCACTGCCTGGGAAGGTTCCAGAATTTTTAGCCAACAAGGCCGACCCAAACTTAGAATTATTTTATTTTTCATTTTATTACATCAAAGTTGGCTCAAAATAACTTTTGAAACCCAAACATAAATTTTGAAGGAAAATAATTTTCTGCCATTTCAGGTGACCCAACTTTTGGAGACCATAAGTCATCACCCGTTGACCCGATTGACTATTATAACCCCATTTCAGAAAGGGCACGAGGAGCTCTACAACACTTGAATCAAGCAAGCTTCATTCAACCAAAAATTCAACCTCATATGGGGCCTCTAAAGCCTTCAAAATTGAGTTCAAAGTTTCTGTACCCTGTTTCCAAAACTGAAAAGTTCCAATATCTTCAAAACCAAACTTGATCTAGCAATGAAACTTTACAGGCAAGCTGATATGAGTAAGATGAACCTCCAACTGTGAAATCAGAACATTCCAAGATCGTAAGACCAACTTACTAAAAATAGAAAGTTTCCATAAATAGTAGCTCTGCATAAGATAGCCCTTATTGAATACAAAAACAAAAATATTTTTGGGTGATGCAAGATTGCTCTTACACCCAGGATGCTCCTACATCCTAAATCTAAATATTTCATGAAGGAAAATACATCAGATCAAGCAAGAATAGATCAAATCATCGATTGCCTCAAGTTAGAAGCCAATTGTCTTCATTTCTTTACAAACTTTGAGGTGAAAATTATGCTAAAATATAGAAATAAGTAATTTTTCAGTTCAAACAAGTTTTAGATTTGATTCTCACCATCCTCCTTGTTAGGCCATTTTCTTGTCATAGCCAAAATATAATGAAAATGGTCTTATCCTGCAAAAATCTTATGAAAGTTGCCTTGCCCTTGCTGCAATACTATTTTATTCTACAAAGAAGATGTGTAAGGTCTTATGGCCTGTGAGTTTAACCATGGATAGTCCAAGATGTATACAAGTTCCATTCCAGATCACATGGCCTAATGTGCAAAAACCCTTAGGGAGTTGCCTTGTCCTGCTACAACATAGTTTTGATCTGTGAAGAAAATCTATCAAGTTTCAGGGCTTGCACCCTTGGCCAGGGATAGTTTATGGTGTATTCAAGCTCCAATTCAGATTGCATGTGCTCAAATGCAAAAACCAGAAAGATTTTGTTTCTTGAAGGTTTGAGAAATAGGGTTAATCCATATCCTAGGTTTCATAAAATTTGTCTAACTCCAAAACCCTATCCAAAGTCTATTTCTTTGTTAGCTTTTTCTTGGTCACTTAAATTCCCTTTCTGCACATGTTCTATTTCCTTTCCTGGGTAGTTAAGTCTCTATTCAATGACTTAGCAACTAAGTGTTCGCGTGATCTCATGATCCTGGCAGTTAGTGGCTTAACATTTAGCGACCTCGTGGGTGGTTATTCATTCCTTCAGTCGCTGATTCTCCAGATGAACCGGCCAAGGCACTTAACATTCAGAGATTGAGTGAGGACTGTCGATGTTGATATTGATCAACGGTTGGTGCATGTTCTTGAGATGGAATCAAAGTCAAGTAAGGCATCCAATGATCCAACAAACATTGCATTCACATGTTCTCCAAATATAACCCTGGTCAAGACAAATATTCAGCGATCATGAGAAGTCTTCAGTCACATGTTCGACAGGTCAAAGTTGGGTTAAGATAAAGGTCTTGAGATTAAATGTGAGCCATGGATTCAGATCAAGATCGATGGTTGGCACTTGATCTCGTAATGAAACCCGAGGTCAAGTATTTATCCAATGATTCAGAGATTTCCTTGGTCGCTTAATATATGAATCTAATCACAGTTAAAGGAAAGTCAGGATTCTCCTTTGTCACTGGATTGCTAGATGGAGGTTGAGTTAAATTTTAAAGCTTAGAGACTTAGCGGGAGCTATTGGTGCAAGCAAGATCAGATGTTGGTCATTTGTTCACTAGATGGAACACGGGGTTATGGAAAGACTCAATGATCATGTGAATGTTTAATTCACGTGATCTCCTGATTAGACCCAAGTTAAGTAAAATGTGTCACGACCTAGCGAATGCCTTCAGTTGCGTGTTTTCCAGATGACTTAGGGTTAAGGAAGCTTATCGAGGTCAAAGTGGGTCCATTTGCTAGTCATGCTGAGGTGCTCAATTTTGATTTGATGCAGAGATAGATGATGTGGTCGGATAATTTTAAAAGACAAATTGACTGTTATATCAATTTATGTGAGCCACCTGATGTGTCGGGTAAGACTAAGATCAATGGGCATGTTTTAAACTGGATCAATTAATCGTTGCTACCAGGATTTGAATCTTTTTCAGGGTTTATGCAGCGTTTTGAGCAGTGAAGTAGATATGACAAAGCCAAATCAAATTTGATTTTCTAGGATGGTCATGGGTGAAAATTGATGAGCAAGATATGGGTACCTATCTAATTTGATTTTCTTCATGATGCGCCATGCTGGTTTAAATGCAGAGGAATGTTTCTAGACAAGGGCCACAGGGTTTTGATTATTTCCATGCCTTGTACATGCAAGTTTTTTTTTGGGTGGTCCTGGCATTTAATTTTGTTTTGCCTACAACAAGAAATCAGTTGAATTTGTATAGTGTAGTTAGCCTGTGATTGTGAAACCCAAATAATTGTACATCAAATTTGATCTGATCCTTCCTAGGTTTTCATGCTTTCTTGTCTGCTTTTATTTCTTGTTGTATCTAGTTGTTGAAGTTTGAATTTTGCCCTAAATGATCTTTTGCTTGTTGCAATCCTTGTTTCTATAAAAAGATTTTCCAGATCATTTAGAAGGGCTGCTGGCTAGTTGAAAATTCTTGAACACAGGAGGTTGAAAAGTTGAATGTGCATCCTTAGCCTAGAGTGTAACACTTTTTTCTATTTGTATCAACACAAGGGAAAAGCCTTCATCTTTTGCATATTGTCTAAGGTATTTCTGAATCAGATTATAATACAAGGATTTGAAATCTCATACTTAATATAGCTTCTCATTCTCAGATCTCTCCTTTGGTTGTGCTTCTTGAGTTTTGGATTTTCTAGTTCATTCTTCAGAGTTTATCTGAGTATATGTTTTATCTCTTAGCCTTGATCTAGGATTAGGTTAAAAGTCTCTGAGAAAAACATAGATTTATTGGGTTCAGAATGAAGGATGTTTGTAAGTAGTGTAAGAGTATGGGTTGCTATGTTTATGGCTTAGAATCTCTGGTGAATCTAGTAGTTGTTCTTGTATTCTATGTCTTCTTTAGGTATATTGCCCAATGGATAAGGCACTGATCAGAAACTAGTATCTCTTGTGGTGTTACAAGTGTGGCATGGTTGTCTACATTCTGCAAGAAACCTAAATCAATATCCCTTTCAAGTCCTTTTATGTTCATGGGTGTATGGTTTCAGTTCCATCATAGCAATGGAGAGTCAATGAATGACTGGTAATCATTCAATACTTTCTTGCTATCATCTTCTTTATTCAATCTAGTTTAAAGTCCTAAAAGTACCATATGTTACTGGATTAGGTACACCCACCTTGGTTTTGCAGAGCTAGAAGTGAAGAGGGTAGTCTTGTCCCTATAGTTGGTCCAATTACCTATTAATATCCCCATATTTACAATTAACCCCTCCTCAAAATCAGTCTTAGGTATATTGGTGTCTCTTTGAGTGTAAAATCCATTTTAGGAACCAACACTCCTCATCACAGACTTTGAAATAAATCTACTCAAATCTACCCATATTTCACCTTTCTCAAAATTTTGATCTCTCCCCCATGTTCATCTGCCATCTCCCAAGTTAGTTTGTTGCCTTATCTAATGAAGATAATCATTGCATGCTGAGATGCAATTTGATGCCTCTTGTAAAAAAAATCTCTTCTCAAACTTGGTAAAATTTGCTTCCCAATTTGGATGAAACTTTTCTACCTTATAAGGGGAAATTGACTGCTAATTGCAGAGCTCAATTTGATTTTGAGATGAAATTAAAATAAGGTCACTTAGTCTCCTTATATAGGCGATTTGTGGGCCAAGAGGCACGACTACCCAAGAGGGCCGACTTGAGTTTCTTAAGGCAAATAAAGATTATTAAATTTAATTGTTTTCAAATCCTTACCTTGGCCGACCTAGACAAGGAGGCCAAATGGAAATTAAAATTTATGTTTGTCTCCTTGTTCATTCCTTTTTTCTATAGTCCTACACCTGGGTGGAAGTGAATGGGTGGTTGGGATAAAAATCCCAAGAAGAGGGCAGATTCTGCCCCTTTGGAATTTACCTTTACTTCATCATCCCAAACTTAGTCATTTTCATACCTTTAGAAGCCCTCCCTTTTAAACTTGGACTTAGATTCAGGGACTTGACTGATTTTTATCTCACACTTACTTCCTTGACTTCACCAAAATTCTTAATTTTAACTTTGGTTGTGTTAAAGGAACTATGTTGACTTTATTTTGTAGTTGTTTAACATGCGAGTTTGTAGATTAATAGGAGTTCACATTTTTATGGGAATGTATCATTCAATTGAGCATTAATGCCCATTTTTATCTAGTGATATGGACATAACTCATGTACCTCATGCTATTGTGCTTGGATACCTTGTATACATTATTTTGCATTAGACTAGACATTATCCAAATAGTGAGTATTTATTGAGCAACTTTTATGGCTAATCTTAGTAGGAAATACATGATAATAGTCAATAGATTTAAAATATTTATGGTAAATATATATGAAGTATTCAATATTTTATTGTAATTTGTACTATAACTCAATTATACCCAACAAAATTTAGTATCAATACTACAAATCAATTGTAGACATAGTAGTGCTGGTGTAACTTGCAATAGTGTCAACTTGAGGATAGTCAAAGTACTATCAAATTCATAATGAATCAATCTTTTCACAAGTGAATGGAGTATATATTGATGATTAGTTTCATTTTATTCATGATGAAGGGGAGGACAAGAGAGTTATCTTGGAGAAGGTAAATAATTTGTGTGAATCTTGTAGATATTTGAGAAATCTAGTGAACAAAAATAAGTTTCGATAAGGTAGTGAAGCTATGTGTAATTCTATCTTAAGCAAGTACTTTATTGGCTATTAGTGTTTCTCTTTTTCTCTTGAAAGGTATATAACATGGGAGAGAATGTTGAGATTGTTTCAAATATTTTACAAATCCTGATGTATTATTTATTATGCACTCATGCAAAAGGGGTTTCTCACTTGGGATTATACTTGATGCCATATAAAATATGTATTATGATGTGCTTATAAATATCTAATGTTATGTAAGATGTGTAAGATAGTTGGAAAATATTGTAGACTTGTGATTCTACAAGGAGTTTTCCTATCATAATTTCTCTAGATAGAATTGGCGTAAGAAATTATAATTGTATTATAACCACAATATTGTTGATTGCTGAATAATACACCAATTCTCTATTTGTTAATGTGTTTTTGAAAGAATGTTTATATAATAAATATTATTTTTATAAAATGAAATGAATGATAAATACTACACATTCTTAGATAAAACATCTATATCTATATCTATATAAAAATAAAATAAAAACTAAATATACTAAAATACATAACATTGAGGCTAAAGAAATAGGTCATATAATACTATTAGTATTTAGTATTCTCAACCTCACAAAAGTGAAAAATAACATTTGAACTAGACACTTCAAGGTGAAAGTCGACTAATGCTTTCTCATTTTGTCTTGTAATGTGTTGATGCAGTCGGCTTAATCGAGGGGAACAAAACTAAAAAATTTAGATTTATTAATGGGCATGAGAGTAAACACCAAACAAACATAAAATATTACTAATAATGGTTGAGCATCGTAGTTTCAAACTTGGATGCATATGAAATTCTATGGCTTGACTTGGCATGACATGACGTGAAATTTGGAGTCCTCTTTCATTTGGTTCCATCACTTACAATAACATATTCAAAATGGTATCAAAAACTATGTAAGGTTGGATAGCATTGAAAGATAAATCCATCAATTATATAAACAAAGGTATAATCTGGTTATATTATTACATTGACTCCAAAAATAAGGCACGTGTCTTATCCAAAACAACAAAGAAATTTGTCCATCTGGTCTTTGATTCCTTGCTTATGGTTGTCCTATCTATATGGTCAAGATCCTTAAAGATGATGAACATAGGGTTCCATGACCACAAACAGTCTTTCCAAAGGGTATGAGACAACCATTTTTTAACTTTGTTTGCTCACACACACTTGTCCACTTATCTATTCACTAAACCCTCACTTTTTGGGTCAATAGCCTAGGGCTTTGTAGAAATCACCTTCTCCTGCAACTCACAACCATAATACCAGTTCTAACCTAGCCAAGATAACATTCAATCAAACATATAGACTCAATGTTGTATTCACTGTTCCATGGGACAGTCCCAATATGCAGAGAAAACTCTTTGTTTAATGTTTGTAAACCATTACATAGTTTCTTTCTAACTCTAATAAACCGACAACAACCTCCAACATGACAGTGTAGAAGTTTTTTTCTTCAAATATGTTTGGGCCACTCTTTGAATTCCATGACTCTTTGAATTCAAATATGTTTTCTCACGGTTTCCATGCAGGTACAAACACCCCACCAACTGGATCTTGAATAACTTAAAGGAAAATCCAAACAAATTTGAAGTTAAAAAATAAATTGATCATACCGTAGGTTAAGGTAAGGAAATCCTTACAGGTGGTCCTCCTTTTACACCAAATAATAGTGGAAACCCTCACAGACGGTCCTCCTTTTACACCAAATAATAGTGGAAACCCTCACAGGTGGTCCTCCTTTTACAAAAAATAATAGTGGCAACCCTCAGTGGTAACCATGAGTGCCTGCAACTCACATGGTCAGATGAGACTCCCCTTCAATGCTCATTCTGACCAATCCAAAATTAGAGACATAAGCATTTAAATCGACATCCAAAAAAATATTCATCGCCTTAATGTCTTTGTGATAAATTGCAGGCTAAACGCCATAGTGCAAATAAGCCAAACCCTTGGCTGTACCAAGCACAATATTCTTCCTCTATGGCCACGACAATGGTACTTTACAGTCTCTCCCAAATACATGATCATCCAAGAAACCATTCAACATGAAATCGTAGATCAAAAATCTTTGGCGCCCTTCCACATCATCACTGGCAACACAACAACCTCTCAAAACTACCAGATTTATTTGCTTTATGTTGTTGATAATCTCCACTTCGTTTAAAAATTTCACGTCTGCTTCAGCAGAGCAATTTTGAATTCTTTTCATGGCAATGAGCTGACCGTCGAAAAGAGTTCCCTTATACACAGTGTCGAATCTGCCCTCACCGATGAGGTTTCGCGCATTGCAACCCTTGAAAAAATTTGTTGTGCTGGGTAATAATGAAATAAGAAATGAAATCTTTTTTGTTAAGTTATGCCCGTGTTGGTCAAAATTTTGACCAACACGGGCATGGATTAAAAAAAATGAAATTTTTCCTTCTATAATTTGACCAACCTAAACCTTTTTATTTGATGGTCAAAAATTTTGATAGAAAAATAAGGTCAAATGTACTAGTGCAAGATCAAGCCTTTTATGAATTTTGTTAGCTGAGGCTCTGAAATTGGACCAAGTGTGCCAGACCCCATCAAAAGGGAAATGACAAACATTGGGATCAAAAAGCCCTAATTTATTGCGCATGAAGTACCAAGCTTCTCTCTCTCTCTAGCTGTCGAGTGAAAGAGAAAAAAGGCCATCCTTGTTAGAAGCCATTTCAACCATATTAAAATCACCACAAAAAAGCCAAGTTGCAGGTGGCAGAGAATCTGCAAGCCAATGCCAAAGGTGAGATCTCTCAACAACATCATTGGGAGCATAAACATTAACTATGCAGAAGGAATGATTCTCAATAATGAAAGTGGCCCAAACAATTCTCTGCATAGGATCTGAGCCACGCCTAACCAAAAAAGAATGCCAACAAGGAGAAAGGAGAGTAACAACTCCACCTCAACCAGCCTCATGCTGAGAATAGAGAGCAAGACTCTTAGGTCAGATAACTTTGCAAGCAACATCAAGCATAAAATCAAAGATTTTAACTTCCTGGAGGCATAAAACATCCAGATGACTAATACGACGACGCATATCCCTGACAAAAGAATTTCTGGGCAGGTCTATCAACCTGTGAACATTCCATGAGATGTACTTCATGGAGAAATAGTATTTTCCATTCCATCACCTTCCCCAAGGGAAGCACAACTATTAGATAAATAATTTGGGGCAAAAGTGGTCCCAAAAAACTCCATGGAAATACTTCACCATTTTCCTTGCATGCCTTCAAACCCATTCTTAGCACACCTAGGAGGGCTGCAAGAATGGTGAAAAGGAGTGGGAGAGACAATCTTAGTGGCCACTTGAGGTGCGTGGGCTAAAGGAACGACAATGCGGGAGTCAAAAAATTCTTTCCCCTGTGAAGTAGGGTTTGAAATCAGAGTGACCTTTTCAATGGGAACTTCAACAGCTAGAGGTGGCAATTGGGATGTGGAAGCCAAAGAAGGAGGTTTGGCTTGCTTGTTGTGGCTGCCAACTATAACCCAGTCATATTTCTTAACTTCCTCTTTTTTTCCAGCATCAATCGGTCAAGAGCCAGAATCCTTGGGAAGAGACTTGGTATGAGGCACTGCTAAAGGGCAGTCCTTAATCTCGTGCTTTGTAGATTGACAATGATAACATGTGTTGGGAAGGTTGAGATAGAGTAGCTTCTGAGTGAAGGTGGTATCACCAACCTGAATCTCAACAAACTCCTTGAGGTCCCTAGAAAGGTCAACCTCAACACAAAGCCTCTTTTGAGGTTGAGGATTGAGAAAATGGTCATGCTCGCTGCATATAACCCTACCTAGTATTTGCACTATGGCATGCATGAATGTCCAATAGGGTAGGAGGAGACCAGGAAACTTGACCCACACAAGAACTTTTAGCTTCTTATCGTTAGAGATGGAAAATTATTGAGACTAGTGTTAGAAAATTAAAAGAGAGGCCCTAAGGTTCCAGGGACCTTTGGTGGCATCCACATGGGAAGCATTGGAAAAATGAAACAAAAAAAATCCCTTGGTGAGGCTCTGAATGCCATTCAGGTAGATTCCATGAGGGGTACAAGATTTCACAATCCAGTCCTTGATAACATGTTCAGGAGGCTTGCAACCTAGAAAATAGCCAATAAGGGTATGCGTTTCAAGCCAATTACAAGAAAAATCAAACTCATGAATGGGCAAAATAATATTAGGCTAAGACATACCTCGTGAAGCACTTTGGGAACAAATTTGTGAGGGTGTTTGCTTGGCAGCGCCATCGCTATCTGAAACCACACCAACACTAGCATCAATTGCTGGGTGAGTAGTGATCGGAGCCATAAATACTAAGTTATTTCCCACAATAACTGTGGAATGAAAGGACAAAGTGATGCAGAGAAGCCATGCAAAGCAAAACCCTAGCAAAGCGCAGAGCGAGCATCATATACATCTATTTTCAATATATGTGTATATATTATTTGGGAATAGTTTTTCTTTTAATTAGTGGCTATTATTGTTTTAGTTAAATCGTATTTGCTTATATATTTGTATATAGATTATGTCTATTTATTTAAATGGTTTAATTCTGTTAGTTAATTATTGGAAACAGATTAGGGCATGTTTATTTTTAAAAATGTATTGGTTAAATAAATTGGGCAACCTAATTTATTGTCATAATTAGACTTATGAAATTATAGTGTTTTAGTAATTTTAATTTAACGTGATAAATTGATTTGTTAGGGTTAGAATTTAATTTTTTAAATGTAATTATAGTTTATTAGTGATTATTAATAGATTAATTTCATGATGAAATTTTAAAAATTAGTTTATTTATTAAAATTTATTATTGTATATTTTATTCCTTCTGCATTTTGGGTTAGAGGGGAATCTTTTACATCAACCTATTAGGACTGTTACTAGAGGCAGGGTTAGAGTTATTGTATTTACTTTGTTTTCCTTGCATACTTATATGACAATTGATCATATTGTGACCCAACCTTATGGATTTAATTTTTATGATGGAATTTGTTGTTGTGTGTTCCTGTTATTCCTTGAAACCATATTTGGAAAATATGAATTATGTTGACCTTGAGTCATGATTGTGAGACTATGAACCTAGGGTAGGTTATCTAGGTGTTAAAGGGGACGTGGCTTACTTTGGAGGCATTAGAGCCTGAAAGTGGCTACCTGGGTATCCTTAGTAGGTTACTTAATCAAGTGATAATATAAAACTAAATGAGGTTAAAATGAATTAATAAGATAATGGTTCCTCATGTTGGAAACTGCAATTGAAATAATTGTTGTATTGTCATTAATGTCAAACCTTAACTGGTGAGACAGTTTCTATCTAGGATAGTACCATATCTATTGATTGATGAAGAGGATTAGGGAAAAAGAGATAAAAAGAGAACCTAAGGAAATGTTGAGTTATTTGATACTTCAATGGGCACTTGATCAGTTGGCACATTGATAAGATAATGTATTGTTTATCTAAGTAAGAAGAAAGACTGAAGAAGTAGGCTTAATCGAGCAAAAGTGTAGAAATCTAGTTTAAGCCAAGTGATGTTAGTGTTGATCGAGCACGAGTGTATGCTGAGTTAATTTAGTGTTGACTGAACATCAGTTTATGTCTAGTAACATGAAATTGTCGAGTGACAGTATTTGCCGAGGAAGACAGTTTTAAGAGATGACCGAGATATGTAGTGATGACCGAGGAGAAGAATGCAGTATTGACTAAGTGTCAGTAATTTACATTTGTAGAAAGAATTGAGATTCCCAACTGACATGGTTGAACTCTTGGGATATGTAAATCATGTTGACTTTATTAATTGATTGTATGGAGAATTTAATGCATGGTAATCCATTTTATGATGGACTCAAAGAGAAGTTTGAAGATGTATCTAGAAGGAAGGATGAAGAACATAAATGATGGAAGGATTCAACGGATCTGACCTAAACCTAAGATCTACAGAGAAGATTAAGTGGAAAAAGATGGATGTACCTAATTGAAGAGGTATAAAGGAAAACCTAAGTGTGAGGTTACAACATGGGCTGAAGTTGTTGATGTTGTTGACTGATAAGTCTAGAAGCAGAAGGCTGAAGGTGAAATTGTGAAGGAGCTTAATAGAGTTGTGATTGGTTGAAGCAAATTTCAAGCATATTAGTGAGGGAGATGGAAATGAAGCTCAGTCTAATCAACATATATGTGCAAAGTGGATCCATTATTTTCAAAGTGAGTTGTATGTTTTTTAGATCAGAAAACTATTGTTACTTTCTAACCATTGTATCAGCTTAAATCCTTTAATCAAGGTTGACCTAAAAGTCATTATATAAATCCTTTAATCAAGGTGGCATTCTAAATGGAATGTACTTAAATCCTTTAACCAGGTCACTTTTGACAGAGTGTTTAAATCCTTTAACGAGGTCACACCTAGCAGTGTGTTTGTAAACCTTTAACAGGGTTAGATTTTCATAGAGCTCACTTCAAAAGACTGAAATATCAGTAACATGTTACAAAGTGGTTTTTCCCAAGTTGGGTTTCCACTATAAATCTAGGTTTTATACTTGTGTGAATGTTTTGATGTGAATGTTGTTATATTTTGCAAGTTAATTACTTTTGGATAGTGGAATGCATGTTATATGTTTATTATATATACTTTAGAGATCGAGTTGTGTTGGTGATTAGATCTAAGATTGTTGAAGTGCTAGAAAGTTCAATTGGTACATCTGGACCTAAGAAAAACTGATTCACCCCCCCTCCTTTGTTGTTCTAAATAATTCTAACAATTGGTATTAGAGATGTTGGTGCTTATAGAGAAAATTTTAAAGGTACTTAAGCTAATGATCAAGATGTATAAAAAGGAGGTACCGAAGTTGAACAATGAAAAGTTCTCTGCATGGAAAAGTCTGATGAAATTACATCTAGCTGGTATTGGTGATTCGATAAAGTACTATGTGGAACATGACTATGTTATACATGCTACACTTTTGATTGCCAAGGAGATGAAAGCAAAACAAGAACACAATCAAGTAATATTGGAGATTGCAACTGCCTTAAGCGATCCCGAATTTGAAGATATCAAAGATTGCACTACTGCAAAGAAAATATGGGATACTCTTGTGACTATCTATGGTGGTGATACAAATGTACTAAGAGAAAAAGCTGAAAGTTTGAGAGGTAATTTTGATGAAATGAAAATGCAAGAAGGTGAAAATATTGCTTAGTACTGTAGTAGAATTAAGGAGATAGTGAATGCTATTAGAGGAGCTAATGGAATAATTTATGATGAGACTATTATTGGAAAATTATTAAGAACTTTACTTCCTATCTATGCTATCAAAATTTTTGCAATTCAAGAATCAAGATGTAACCCTGGTAATATTCTAACTCTAGAAAGTCTTGCTAGAAAGCTTACTACTTTTGAGCTATCTAACTATGATAACTACACTGTTCCTAATGTTGAATCTACTTTCAAGTCACAAATGGTTTTGCATAAGTCTAAGAAGGAAAAAGAAAAATGTGTGAAAACTAATAGTGACAATGATAGTGATAGTGACACTTCTAATGAGGAACTAGATGATCTTGAGGCACTCGTGGCTAGAAGACTAAAAAGAGGAAAAGGGAAATATAAAGGTAAACTTCCTATAATCTATTTTTCATGTAAAAAAGTTGGCCATATTGCAACAAGATGTCTTGATAGGACTGACAAGGATGAGAGAAGGGAAAGAAAGTACAAGGATAAGAACAATGATAAAGATCACCGAAGGTAAAAAGACTACAAGGACAAAGGTGAGAAATCTTGCTATATTGTTGAAGAGGAAACTAATAGTGACACTAGTGCATCTGATGAATGTAATGTTGAAGTAGTTTATGTTGCTATGAAAGATGATTCTGATGAGGATGAGAAAACTGCACTTATTTCTTATGTGAGTAAAGGCGATAAATGGATTATTGATAGTGGTTGCTCACATCACATGACTGATGATAAAAGTAAATTTAAAACACTAGATCATTAAAAATGTAGAAGTGTTAAGTTTGGTAATGATGAACCATGTCTTGTGAGAAGTAAATGATCAATTAAGCTGACTGATAATATCACATGTGAAAATGCTTATTAGGTTGAAGGTCTTAACTATAATTTGTTGAGTGTTGCATAGTTGAACATTACTGGTTATCAAGTGGAGTTTCATCACATGAAGGCTAAAATATTTGATGCCACTAGTGAACTAATTGGAAGTGGATAACAAACAAGAGGTAACTTGTTCTATCTAGACCTATTTGAAGAGACATGCTTGTTTGCATAATTTGATGATGCATGGTTATGGCATAAGAGGCTATGTCATGTAAATTTTGACAATCTAGTAAACATTAGTAAAAAGAAGAAAGTTAGAGGTTTGCCAAGATTGAAGAAACCTAATAATGTAATGTGTAAACAATGTCAATTGGGAAAAATGACAAAGTCTAGTTTTAAGAGAAAGACATATACTTCTAAAAATATTTTGGAATTGGTTCATACTGACTTTTGTGGACCTATGGGTGTAGAAAGTTATTGTGGTGATAAGTACTTTATTCTGTTTGTTGGTGACTACACTAGGATGATGATTGTAATGTTTTTGAAAGAGAAATATGATGCATTTCAGTTGTTTAAGAGTTATTTGGAAAAAGTTGAAAAAGAAATAGGTAGAAGCCTAAAATATTTGAGATTTGATTGAGGTGGAGAGTTTATATCAAATGAGTTCAATCTTATCTACAATGATAGAGGAATCAAGAGATAGATGTCTACACTGAGAACACCTCCATAGAATGGCATAGCTGAGAGAAGAAACAAATCAATTATGGATTGTGCAAGAACACTAATGATTGAGAAGAATGTTGCACAAAAGTACTAGAGAGAAGCTATAAGTACAACTATTTATACCCTAAATCGAGTACAAATTAGGAAAGGTACAAATGCTACACCTTATGAGTTATGGCATGGTTATGCACCTAATGTGAATTATTTTAGAATTTTTGGGAGTAAATGCTATATTTTGAAAGATAATAAGAATGGAAAATTTGATACAAAAAGTGATGAAGGCATATTCCTAGGCTATTCCACTAAGAGAAAATCTTGTAAGTGTTTTAATTCTAACACTAAAAAAGTTGTGGAAAGTGAAAATGTTAGAGTTGATGAATATGTAGAAAAGAATGAACTGGAAGGAAAACAAGAACCTAAAGATTATAGATATTTTGTGTACATGGAAGAATGAGAGGCAAGTAACATATTTGAACCAGATGCAGAGTCATGGATAAGCAATGTTGAGCATCAGGAGGGTGTTGCTGAGCATCAGGAGGGTGCTACCAAGCATTAGGAGGAGGATGCCGAGCAATCAGAAGTTGAACCTGATAATTTGCATGATGAATCTGAAGATCAAGAAGAAAATAAATTTGAACCTACATTGGCACATTATGTAAGAAGACATCATAAGCCTGATAAAATCATTGGAGATAAAGAATCTAGAGTCTTGACAAGAAGTAAGCTGAAAGACCCTACATGTTTACTATGTGAGTTTGAGCCTAAAACAATAAAAGATGCTTTAGAGAATGATGACTGGATTCAAGCTATGAATGAAGAGATTGATTAGATAGAAAATAATGATACTTGGACTCTGGTGCCGAGACCAGAAGATAATAATGTTATTGAAACAAAATGGGTATTTAGAAATAAGCTAAATGAACATGGACAAGTCACAAGAAACAAGGCAAAATTGGTATGTGAGGGTTATGCACAAGAAGAATGGATAGACTATGGGGAAATATTTTCCCTTGTAGCAAGATTAGAAGGAGTAAGGACTTTACTTGCATATGATGCATATAAATATTTCAAATTATATCAGATGGATGTCAAATCAACATTTTTGAATAGTACATTAGAAGAAGAAGTATACATTGAAAAACCTGAAGGATTTTTTGACCCAAGCAAGAAAAATATGGTTTTCAAATTGAACAAGGCATTGTATGGATTGAAACAAGCTCCAAAAGAGAATGGTATGAGAGACTGCACAATTATTTGATAAAGATTGGATTTGCAAGAAAAAATGACAACAACAATTTGTGTATGAAAACTAAAGAAGGTAAATGGATTTTGTTAGCTGAAATTTTTGTTGATGATATCATATTTGGAGGACAAGATGCCCTATGTCAGAAATTTTCAAATGAGATGCAAACTGATTTTGAAATGTCTATGTTTGGTGAGATAAAATTCTTTGTTGGATTACAAGTTTGTTAGATGGAGAAAGGTATCTTTATCACACAATCTAAATATGTCAAAAGAGATACTGAAAACTTTTGGTATGGAGGATTCCAGACTACTAAGTACTCCTATGGCTACTAGACAAAAACTATCTAAAATTGATGATACTACCGAAGTGAATCAAACCCTGTATAGATCCATGATTGGAAAGCTACAATATGTTGTCCATAGTAGATTGGATATAGCCCTAGAAATTGGGATTTTGGAAAGATTCTCTACCAATCCTAAGGAAAATCATATGATGGCAGTGAACAGAATACCAAGATATCTGAAAGGGACAGAGGATTATGGATTGTACTACAAGAAGAATGAGAAATTTGAACTGAGAGTCTACACTGATGTAGATTGGGATGGAAATATTGATGACAGGAAAAGTACAAGTGGTGGAGCATTCTTTCTAGGAAAGATATTAGTCTCCTAGACAAGCAAAAAATAGAACTGCATTTCTCAATCTATAGTAGAAGCTGAGCATGTAGCAGCTACATTGAATTGTTCAAATTTGGTATGGATCAAGCAATTGTTGAAAGGAATGAAAGAGGAAATCACTGAGCCAGTTGTTATTTTTTGTGATAATACAATTGCTATTAATATATCAAAGAATCTTGTGATGCACACAAATACTAAGCATATTGCTATCAAGTATCATTACTTGAGAGAGCTAGTACAAGATAAAGAAGTGAGAATGGAATATGTGAATACAAAAGAACAACTAGTAGACATATTCACAAAATATTTACCTAAGGACGCTCATGAATATCTTAGAGGTAAACTAGGGGTGATTCCCCTAACTGAGGCTACCTAGTCAACTAGGAGCACTACATCAAAAGTGCTACATAGAATATCTGACAAATTGATGTAGAAAAGGTCACACTTTACGAGTTGCCTAGAGTTGTGAGAAGTACATCAAAGATGATAATCAATCATAACTAAGATGATAGAGGGAGAAATACAACATATTGAACTGACAAGAAGACATCTACTTGTGGAAGATGTAAGTGATATATACTGCTTTGGCATTGTTGTCAAAGAGGGAGAGATTCAGAAAAAAACATAGAGGATTCATTGAACATGAGGGAGAGATTCAGAGGGAGTAACTGTATATGCGGTTAGGCAAGGCAAAATTTTTGTGAATCAGAATGAAGCTAAGGATATTATACAAATTTGATGCACAGACAAAGGTTTTTGGATTGTTTGGTAAATCATGTGTTATTCATGTGGTGTTTCCATCAATGCCAAAGAGGGAGATTGTTGGAAATTTCAATTGAAATAATTATTGTATTATCATTGATGTCAAACCTTAACTGGTGAGACAATTTCTATCTAGGATAGTACCACATCTATTGATTGATGAAGAGGATTAGGGAAAAAGAGATAACAAGAGAACCTAAGGTAAGGTTGAGTTATTTGATACTTCAATGGGTACTTGATCAGTTGACACATTGATAAGATAATGTATTATTTATCTAAGTAAGAAGAAAGACTGAAGTAGGCTTAACCAATCAAAAGTGTAGAAATTTAGTTTAAGTCGAGTGATGTTAGTGTTGATCGAGCACCGGTGTATGCCGAGTAAATTTAGTGTTTACCGAACATCAGTTTATGTTGAGTAACATGAAATTGCCAAGTGAAAGTATTTGCTGAGGAATACAGTTTTAAGAGATGACTGAGATATGTAGTGATGACTGAGGAGAAGAACACAGTATTAACCAAGTGTCGTAGTTTACATTTGGAGAAAGAATTGAGATTTCCAGTCGACATGGTTGAATTCTTGGGATATGTAAATCGTGTTGACTTTATTAATTGATTGTATGGATAATTTAATGCATGGTAAATCATTTTATGATGGATTCAAAGAGAAGTTTGAAGATGTATCTAGAAGAAAGGATGAAGAACATAAATGATGGAAGGATTCGACGGATCTGACCTAAACCTAAGATTTATAGAGGATATCAAACGATAAAAGATGGATCTACCTGATTGAAGAGGTATAAAGGAAAACCTAAGTGTGCGGTTACAACATGGGTTGAAGTTGTTAATGTTATTGACTGATAAGTCTAAGAAGAAGGCTGAAGGTGAAACTGTGAAGGAGATGAATAGAGTTATGATATCTTGAAGCGAATTCTGAGAAAATCAATGATGGAGATGGAAATGAAGGTCAGTTAGTAAATCAACATATATGTGCGAAGTGGATCTATTATTTGCAAAGTGAGTTGTATGTTTTTCAGATTAGAAAATGACTGTTACTTTCTAACCATTGTATCAGTCTAAATCCTTTAATCAAGGTTGACCTAACAGTCATTATATAAATATTTTAATCAAGGTGGCATTGTAAATGGAATGTACTTAAATCCTTTAACCAAGTCACTTTTGATAGGGTATTTAAATCCTTTAATAGGGTCACACCTAACGATGTGTTTGTAAACCTTTAATAGGGTTGGCTTTTCACAGAGATCACTTTAGAAGAGTGAAATATCAGTAACATGTTACAAAGTGGTTTTTCCCAAGTTGGGTTTCCACTATAAATCCCGGTGTTATACTTGTGTGAATGTTTTGATATGAATATTGTTATATTCTGCAAGTTAATTACTTTTGGACAATGGACTGTATGTTATATGTTTCTGATATATACTTTAGAGACTAAGTTATGTTGGTGATTAGATCTGAGATTGTTGAAGTGCTAGAAAGTTCAATTGGTACATCTGGACCTGAGAACAACTGATTCACCCCCCCTCTTTGTTGTTCTAAATAATTCTAACACCTCACTCATGCCTTTAGTGCTAGTATAGTCTAAGGATGAGAGTGGGAGAAGATGCTTGCTCATCTAGTAGTGATGGTGATTTTGGCATGCTCAGTTATCCTTGACTTCATGAGAGGATTTCAGGATATGCATATGATTACACTTGGAAATTAGAGTCCAGTGAGATCATTCCAAGTTGTTGAGATATGTGATGAAACTTCCTTGATTTCATTCTAGGTTTCCTACATGTGTTGGTTGCCTCTAGGTTAGTATGTGTACCTTTGATTTATGAGTTGTACCCTTGAGATAGGAGCTTGTAGGATTCTTGCTTAGTTTACCCGATTTGATTGGTATTTTTATCTGAGTGGGATTTGATTTTATCTCCTCAACACAGTGGGCGTGAAACCATAGGTTTCCATGAGGTCAGGAGATAGTGATTCTTTTACCATTTGAGACTTTGATGTCTCTATTCTAGTGTTGGATGATCCTTGTTGCAGTTGCTTCCTCTCCTATCTTCTTGGAGACTTATTCTTATTATTGTACCTTCTCTATTTGTACTTTGTATTTATTGTAACTACATACCCTATGACTTGTGTATTGGATGTTGATGAATATGTATACTTTAAATTATTCTAATGTAATTATGATGTAATATGTAGATGAGTTAGTTGACATATGTAATTGATAGGTGTAATTATATTGTGTAGTTTCTACGTCAAGGAACCCTTGAGAGGTGTAATATAATACGAAGATTATGTTTATGTTATGTGTACTTATGGACTTTAATTTTTTCTTCCGCTTATTTATTCATTATTGTTTGTAAACACTTAAGAAAAAATTATTCTACAAACTTAGTAACATGTTTTAGGGTAATATCTTTTGGGTTCCCTAGTGAGGCATTACACTTGGTATTAGATCCCATGTTTCAAACACTAGGAGCTCTGGTAATTTTGTACACCCATTAGTTGTCTAGCAGTCAAAACTTGAAAAAAAAACTTAGACATATAACACTCTTGTATTTTAGACCATTATTTTTACAAATTCTTCATGTCGTAATTATTTCATCCTTCTTATTGTATGTTGTAGGAAAGATGGTCATCGAGACTAGATCTGGGGCTAGGGGCCAAAGTGGAGGCCATAGTAGGGGACATGGAAGAAGCAAACTTCCTAACCCTCCTGTTAGTTAGGGAGTTGAGGAGAGTAGGGAAGATGATGGTGGAGAACACTGTGGTGATTCAGGAGAACTCAATGCTATGCATATTCTCCAGACTATTTTAGAGCACCTACTTGTGCAAAATAAGGACAGTTAGGAAGCATCACACCATTCTAATAATGAGGAGATACAAAGATCTAGGAGTCAGAAAAAGAGGGATACTACCCTCAGTTAGAGAGTCATAAAGGCCAATCAGATGAGAGACCTTTTGAGATCATGACCTCCTCCTTTTAATGGTCTTGGCACTAGTTTTGAGGTAGAGAATTGGCTCATTGATTTGGATCAATGTTTCTCCATGTAATAGTTCGACACCAATGTTAAGGAAAGATGTGTTGTCATGAGCCTTGAGGGTTTTATAGCTTCTTGGTAGAAGATTGAGGACAAAAAGTTAGAGCTTAGTATGGATACACTCACTTAGGAGTTATTTCTTAAGAACTTTTGAGAGCGCTTTTTATTTGATCAGTGGAAACAACAATGCACATATGAGTTCCAAAATCTATCACAATTAACTATGAGTGTTCAAGAGTATGAGTGTCATTTTTTGAGCTCAAGCCATATGCAGGTTATAGTGATAAGTCACCATTGATGGTGCAACATTTTATTAGAGGACTTAATAGTCACATCATTGGGGGTGTTACGGTTTTTGAACCTAAGACTCTTAGGGATGTGCTCATTAAGGCTAATTTGGTGGAGGAGAACTTGACTAGAGGTCATGGTGGATAGGTTGGTGTTCAGGATAGTGGTCCTTCTTTACAGCCTAAGGGTAATCAGTTGTAGGGAGCAAACAACTCTAGGAGTCCTTATACCTTCTTAAAAGGTAACCAAAATCAATAGAATACTAAATCCTTTCATAGTAACATTGGTGGTTCTCAACTAGGGAACCATCATAACTAGCAGTGTAGTACATGCGTAATCATAATGATCAGTCAGCTTAGAGTTCACATCAAGATTTTAGTGGAGGTAGTTTCCAGTAGGCTAGTGCACCTTTAGTTGGGAGAGGTGTTAGTAGAGGGGGTTGTTACTCTTGTGGGCAACATGGCCACATTGTTGTCAATTGTCCTCATCGATTAGTGAAGTTCTTAGGACAGAGGCCTACATCTTCTGAGCCTATAGTCAGGGATGCTGGTAGATCCCACAAGGTGTTTACAATTGGGAATGATCCGCATAGTTCATTCCATGGAGAAGTGAAGGGTCCAATGAGACCTACACATTGAGTCTTTTACGACTTAGTAGGACACAACAAGATTACAAGATTTATATCCCTATTTGTTGGTAGGCTTCCAAGAGTAAACCTAATTCTAGGGGGGTGGATGTAGTGCCCACCCATAGTTTGTTTTTTAATTTTATATTGCCAAACTCTTTTAGGCCACTTTTATGTGTGTGTTGATTATTTTAGTTATTATGTGGTTTTGGATGTATGACATTACATGGTGATTTGATGATTGAATAATTATGGATATTATATATATTTGCAGTTAGATGATGTTAGATACTTTGATGATGATAATTTACATGTTTAAAATGATGTTTATGGTTATGATTACACTTACCCCATACTTGCATGTGTATGGTTATAATGTATGATTTTACTTTCATGTTTGACATTTTTTTATATGGGTGAGGGATAGAGTCATAGTTACCTACTTGTGGGATCCACATGATGTCTCCATCCCCACCATTACTTGTTATATATATATATATATATATATATATATATATATATATATATATATATATATATATATATATATATATATATATATATATATATATATATATATATATATATATATATCTATGTCTATGTCTATGTATATGTATATGTATATGTATATATATATATATATATGTGTGTGTGTGTATGTATGTATGTATGTATATACAGATACATATACATATATAAACACACACACACATGCTAGTCTTTTATGTCGGTTTGTAGGCACTGAGCATTGACTTCCCTGAATTGTCAGGATGAGTGTGCCCTATCACAAGTCTCAATGGTAAAAGAGGGGAGATAATGTTCAAATCCAAATCCCAACCTAAGCCATTCTATTATCCTGAAATAGTAGACAAGATTGTGATATTTTACCCTTCCCGAATTTGTCCAGATGACATGAGTTTATAGTCTTTCCCTTGAGCATGGCTATGGCTCTTTAAGTTTAGTTGATTTATGGTTGGTTGATATGATTGCTATAATTAGATAGTTTATTTAGAATAATTGTGTAATTTAAATAAATTGGATCTTTCTATTTTTAGCTATTTAAATGTGGGAGTATTTAATTAATAAAAATTAATTAGATACATTTATTAAATTTAAAGATTTAATTAAAATGCTTATTGTGGAAATAAAGATATTTAATTAATAAAGATTAATTAAATACATTCACTTTAAAATTTAATTATTTATAAAATTCAACTTTTCAAATAAAAGGTGATTTATTAATTAAAAATAAAATAACACGTGGAAAATAACATTAGACTAAATGTTATTATTTAATTTAATTTTAATGCAATTTAGTTGCACAAATGAATTGGAAATAAATAAATAAAAATAATTAGTAAATTATGAGTTAAGTGAGTTGACAAAAACAAGGAAGGAATATACTTGAGTTCAAAACTGAAATTGAGGGATTTATGGAGTTGATGGAAACAAGGGTGTTGAGTTGAGTTAAGTTCTAAAATTTGCATGTGGAATTCAATTCTTATATTGGAAAATCTTGGCCAGTATTCTCAACACACAGGTTTGGAGAATTTTGGTGAAGGATTCAAATTGGAAGAATTTTTTTGTGAAAGCTTGGATTTGTCTTCATTTCTAGTCTTCGTAACATTTATTCATTTGGTGGTTTGAGGTAGGATTTAGAAACCCTTGTAGATGTATTTCTGTTATTTCTGAAATAAGTGAATTTTTCGTGCCTGTAAGATCTAGATAATTCAGTTGTTTGTAATTTCTTTCATGATGAAATTCTGGAAAAATGATTGTAAGAAAATGACTGTGTGTATACAACTCTTGATTCAATTTTGCTTTAAATTCAATTAGGGTTTTTGAATTAATAGAATTATTAGAATTTAGAATATTGATTGTTGAAATTTTGTGAAAGAAAATTTTACCTGGAAACCCTATGTTGAAATTCTACAATATTTATTTTAGGAAAATTTAGATCTGAATAGGGTTTAAAAGAAAGCATCAAATAAACCTTAGAAAATGAATTTTAGAATATACCCAGATTTATCTTTGGAATGGAAGTTTTTTTATTTGTCTATGAAACAAATAAAAAGTATATGAATATCTATTTTTGTTAAATAATAATTAAAAAATTAGCCTCTACTACACACACACACACACACCCACACACATATATTCATGTGTCCATATAGTTGCATATCATTGTTTTCAATTAAAAAAAATGCTCACTATTTTTGGGTAGAGTAAAATGACTGATAATTTTTTTAAAAAAATACAATATAAAATAAAATTTCTTTTAAAAAATAAAAAAATAAAAAAAATAAAAATGGAGGAGGCAGAGCCCCAACCTCCCATGGCATCTAGCTACCCCGACAGCTAGGTTGTTGGTGACAGTCTAGACTTTCGTAGCAACCTACTATCGTACCAGCAATGTTGCCTACAACAAGAGGGGGTGGGACCAGTGGGTCCCCCCCCATTCTTTCTTTATGATTTAAAAATATATATATATATATAATATGTAAAATAAAATATCAAATAATAATAAAAAAGTAAGAAATATTTTATTTAAATATTAATAAATAAATTATATATATATATATTTAATTTAATATATATGCATTAGATTTAATTTGGAATATAATTTTCTTATATAATATTAATATATACATATATTTTCAATATATGCGTATATATTAATTGGGAATAGTTTTTCTTTTAATTAGTGACTATTATTGTTTTAGATAAATCGTATTTGCTTATATATTTATATATAGATTCTGGATGTTTATTTAAATGGTTTAATTCTGTTAGTTTATTATTGGAAACAGATTAGGACATGTTTATTTTCAAAGATGTATTGGTTAAATAAATTGGGCAACTTAATTTATTGTCGTAATTAGACTTATGAAATTATACAGTTTTAGTAATTTTAATTCCTAAAATCAATTTATTTTAATAACACAATAAATTGATTTGTTAAGGTTAGAATTTAATTTGTTAAATGTAATTATAGTTTATTAGTGATTATTAATAGATTAATTTCATGATGGAATTTTATAAATTAGTTTATTTATTAAATTCTATTGTTGTCTATTTTATTCCTTCTGCGTTTTGGGTTAGAGGGGAATATTTTACGTTTGCCTATTAGGACTATTATCAGAGGTGGGGTTAGAGTTATTATATTTACTTTGTTTGTCTTGCATACTTATATGCCAGGTGATCATATTGTGACCCAACCTTATGGATTTGATTTTTATGATGGAATTTGTTGTTGTGTGTTCATGTTATTCCTTGGAACTAGATTTGGAAATTATGAACTATGTTGACCTTGAGTCATGATTTTGAGACTCTGAACCTAGGGTAGGTTATCTAGGTGTTAAAGGGGAAGTGGCTTACTTTGAAGGCGTTAGCCCAAAAGTTTCTACTTGGGTATCCTTAGTAGGTTACTTAATCAAGTGATAATATAAAACTAAATGGGGTTAAAATGAATTATTAAGATAATGGTTCCTCGCCCATGCCTTGAGTGCTAGTATAGGCTAAGGATGGGAGTGGGAGAAGATGCTTTCTTGTCTAGTAGTGATGGTGAGTCTAGCATGATTGATTATCCTTGTCTTCATGAGAGGATTTCAGGTTTCGCATATGATCACACTTGGAAGTCGGAGTCTAATGAGATCATTCCAAGGTGTTGGCATATGTGATGACACTTCCATGATTTCATTCTAGGTTTCCTACATGTGTTGGTTGACTCCAAGTTAGTATGTGTACCTTTGATTTATGAGTTGTACCCTTGAGATAGGAGCTTCTAGGATCCTTGCTTAGTTTACCTAATTTTATTGGTATTGTTATCCAAGTGGGATTTGATGTTATCTCCTTAGCATGGTGGGAGTGGAACCATAGGTTTCCACGAGGTTAGGAGGTAGTGATTCTTTTACCATTTGAGATTGTGACATCCCTATTCCAGTGTTGGATGATCCTTGTTGCAGTTGCTTCCTATCCTATCTTCTTGGATACTTATTCTTATCATTGTACCTTTTCTATTTGTACTTTGTATTTATTGTAACTACATACCCTATGACTTGTGTAGTGGATGTTGATGAATATGTATAATTTATTATTCAGATGTAATTAGGTTGTCATATGTAGATGAGTTAGTTGAAAAATGTAATTGATATATGTAATTGTATTGTGTAGTTTCTATGTCAAGGAACACTTGAGATGTGTAATCTAATATGGAGATTATG
Organism: Chamaecyparis obtusa; assembly: GCA_027943335.1. Classification (NCBI taxonomy): domain Eukaryota; kingdom Viridiplantae; phylum Streptophyta; class Pinopsida; order Cupressales; family Cupressaceae; genus Chamaecyparis; species Chamaecyparis obtusa. The sequence continues at coordinate 113,869 of BSBK01001518.1, forward strand.
TTAATGTTACATGTACTTATGGACTTTATGTTTTTCTTTCACTTGTTTATTCATTATTGCTTGTAAACACTTAGAAAAAATATTTTGCAAACTTAGTAACATGTTTTAGGTTAATATCTCCTGGGTTCCCTAGCGGGGCATTACAGTGCTAATGTTTGAAGCAAATGGTGCCATGTAACAATATTTATCAAAAGGAAAAGGAAATATAAACTCAAGTGAGTACTTCTTTGATGGTTTTTCATTTTCTCTCTTCATGTCTAAGATCTCAAATTGTAACAATTGGAGTTGATTGGTAAGTGTTATGAGAGGGCTCTCTTCCTCTTGCATTTTAAGATGGTCCAAATAAAATTCTTTAGGAAGTTTAACTCCCATGGAAGCGATGTGAATGAAGTACCTTTCTCTATTTTTGTTTAGGAATTTCTCCATCATCTTAATTTGGAACCCTTTGTCTTGTTGACTTTTTCTATTTAATGCTCCTTGGTTATTTCTTCATCACTATCAAAACTATCGTGATTGCTTTGTTTGTTATGATTACTTTAATTATCATTATCATGTTGTCCCCTCCAATCATTCCCTTGGTGTGACATGTTTGGAGTAGTGTGATTCTCTTGGTTTTTTTGATTAGGTGATTCTTGATCAAATAGAGGATTCATTCTTGATGTCTCTCCTTAGTCAAAAGTGATCAATCAATTTGGACATTTTTTATTAGAGTCTTCTTCAAAATGGTACTGGTTGGATCTCATGTTGACCATGGAAGTTAAGTGACTCAAGAGTTGATGTAAAGTTAACCAATGTCAAAGGTTTTGAATGTGATGTTTTCATAAAATCTTGTTTAGGTTTATTTGATTTGGATGATGTTTGAAAACTGATTTTTAGAAGTCTAGATGAGGGTCAGATCTGTCCTAATAGTGACCTCTAGAAAACCAAATAAAGGATTGATAAAACAAGCCAATGTACTAGAGATGGTATGAAACCAAAGAGCAATTGGACACACTTGATGACAACAGGGTTGTAACAACTATTTTTGCTAACTGTGATGATTTGACCTCAAAGAGGACTGAAAAGGTTATCTAAATCTGTTATTTGATTAGACTAAAATTGTATGAAAGTGCCCATTGTTTGGCATACAAAACTCTACACCTAACACCCCATATGATTCAATAATGACCCCCATACGAGAAAATATTTTTATATGATTCAAGACCCAGGTTAATACAACACAAGACTTCTATAAAACTCAAGATGGTTTTTGTATGACATAAGATTCTCTAATATGATGCAAGATAGTTTCATACGACTCAAGATTGGTGATACGATGCAAAACAATTCTCATACAATACATGATTGGTGATATGATAGAAGATACTTCTCATACAATACAAGATTTGTGATACGATATAAAATAGGTTTTGTATGACTATCTTTTTAGGAAAAGTGTCCTACCACTGATTTAAGGCCAAATTTGGTATTTTCTAGTCTGTGTATGGATGAATTTCTCAATTTTCATGACTAGGAACACACACATAGGACTGAAAAATATGACGTCTTGTCTCTAAGGACCTTCAAAACACTTATTTTAAGATTCAAAAAGGGTTTCAAAAAGTGTTTTTACAGGTATAACACATTGAAAAGCACATAAACAAGCAATTTATCCCTTGAAGGTTTGGCTGCAATATTCAATTCATGGGCCCATTCTAAGTATACCTAGATCTAGTGTGTATTTTCCCTATTTTCTAATGGGTTATCTCAAGCGAAGATGTTGAGAAATTGGAATACATGATTTATCCTTCAAAGTGTGTATGGTTAGGGGATCCCTTTTATGGATTTCCTGAGCTTAAGATGATGAAATCCAAGATCCCTCCACCTCACAACTAGGGGTATACAAATGTTGAGTGTAAAATATTCTAGAGATGACACAATATCTATGCACCATGAAAGAAAACCAAGGCTAAAAGGTGGCTTTCTATCTAGAAGAATTAAGAAGGGTTCTCGTTCAGAATGTCAGGACTCTTCTAGAGGAGTGTTCCCAACTGCACCTATCTATCATGCTTTTGACACAATAGCATTTATCTATAGTTGATGGGATAGGTTGGATTTTCCTGTGTCCACTTTGAACCATTCTCATGGGGTGAGTACTTTTTCCCACTATGGAAGGATCTCTATGGTGTAAACAAGAATGTAAAGATGAATCTCAAGTGCAGGTCAAGATTTATGATCACCTTAATGAAGTGAGAGCATACTCTCCTATCACATTTGGGACTGTAAGTACATCAAGCATACATTCATTTTAACTCTTACCATTCCATCTTTTTTGGATGAAATGAAGAGAACCTATGGAGGTTACTAAGCCACGATGATTCATGTATGTTTCTTAGTTTTTGATCACCTCGAAAGAGACGAGACCATAATCCCCTAACAAAAATGAAAGGTCTTTAGAGTATTGACTACTAAACTAGGTTCGTAGGAAATCAAAGCAAATCAATAACATCAAACACAAATTTTAGTTGATTTCCATAAGGCAACTTGAAAAACTGATATGTGAGTATTTTTGTTCGATATGTCTTCATTAAGTGTCCTACAAACACATGTTAAGCTATTTAAAATGACAATACATGAAAAACAACATCATAGGTTAGCAGTAGTCCAAAATAAAAATCAAATTATGCTCATAAATGCTATTTTTTTCTCATATGAAACAATGTCATATGATTAAAGACAAACATCATACGACTTACTAATGGTCCCCATACAATTAATAAGCCCCATGCGAGTTAAGATACCATCCCATATGAGTTAATATTTTCATACAATATAAGACAAGATTCCATATGAGTTAAGATCTCATACAAGTTAAGAAAGATATCCATACAAGTTAAGATTCACCATATGAGTTCAGATTACCCTTCATATGAGCTTCTATCGAATAGAGACCTATAAAACATGAAATCTATTAGAATTTGATGAGGAATTTGGGGCTAGGACCCACAGTGCGTGCCAAAAATATGTGTGTGAATTGTGGAATTTGCAAATCTACAACACATGCACTTAATAAAGCATTAAATTCATTGGTTAGTCCATGAAATCAAACAAATAACAATCAAAACCAAGGAAGAGTGATTTATTGCTTCCTAATCACAATAAGTATGATCTATCTATGATTTAGCTCTCAGAATTGGCAATATATTAGTGACAAGCCATTATGAGATGGAAGATTTATAAAATTACACCTAAATGATTGCAAATTAAGATGATCAACATGATTATTCTATGAAATTGAATGCAATTAGCAAATATGCAACCTAAGATGGAGCAAATTATGAGTTTACATGATCAATTTGAATGCAATGGAATTTGATCTAAGATGTTCAATTAACACTAAATGCTCTCAAAATGCAATGAAAAAACTCTAGAGACAATTTGGCATTATCTCCTTGAAAATGATCTAGATGTATGAAATGAACTTGGCTAATGCTTCTTTTATAAATTTTCCTTAGAGGGAAAGTTGAACTCAATGGCTAGGATGAAGCCATGATGGATGATGGGGATTAAGCCTTAAGTGATCCATGTGGATTTGATCCCATTGGCTTGAGCCAAGTCATTTGTCCTTTCGTGCTTGAGTGCATAATAGGATAATTAATTAATTCATTTTAATTAATATCACTAGCCATGGTATTTTTGAACTTCATTTAATTAAATAGGCTAGGATTAATTAATGAATTAATTCTCTTTTATGATGTATCTTTGATGTCTGATTATTGATGAATCATGGAATTGACTTGATCTAGTACAATTATATAATCAAGCTTTAGGATTTGATTGATTTGATAGCCTTGACTAGGATTAAATCACCTGATGAAGATTGAGGGCAATTAGGCCTTTTGGTAAGACTAGACCAATTCTAGGTGATTACACAAGCATCCAAGTCTTCAATCCTTCGAAGTATTCTTCTTCTTCATCAAGCATTATGGAAAATTCCAACATCCATCATTCAAGGCTTTGGTTTCATGATTTCCTATTGGGTTTTTGAGGAGATGAAGCTATTGCATTAGCACTTATGATCATATCCAAAGAAGCATTGTGACATCAAGGTATAAGGTGTTTTACATTTTAGATATAGCTTCTATTTCATCTTTCATTATGTAATCTCAATTCAATTTCAAGGTTGATTCCTAAATTGAGGTTTGACTGAGGAAAAAACCCTTTTCAACCTTCCTCTCCATTTTTGTGTGTGTAGGAACATGTTATAGAGCCACCAGATCAGAATCAAAAGGATCAAACATAGTCACCTAGAAATTTCATCCAAAATTGCTAGGTACATAAAGAGTTTCAACTTGTCCCTAGGTACAGAATGGGTTTCAACATGTCCCTAGGTATAGAATAAATTTTGACTTGTCCCTACCACTTTCAACTCAATTGGAAACATGTCAGATTTCAGTCTCATGGGCTTAGATCTGCAATTACTGCTCATTCTAGGACTCTAATAGTCACAAACTCAAGTCTGAAAGTTCACTTTTTCTATTCCATTTCCAGGTGCATTCAAATCATCCTCCACCCTCTTTCATATCAATCTTCTCAATTAATTTAGATCATATTTGTATTTGTTTAGTCTCTTTCATATCAATATCTTTCCTCTCTCTTCAATTCTAAGAAACAAGAGGAATCAAAACTTGTCAAGCACAGATATTGCATTGACATAT
>BSBK01001519.1:0-42500 GCA_027943335.1 Chamaecyparis obtusa
TTTTATTTCCTTGTACTAGTTCTCTTTTTAAGTACATGCTCTTTTGATTTTCATTCATTTTGAAATGAGAGCTATGGAACAATAAAAATCTTGAATCATAACAAGGAGATTTATTGTTGCATATAGAATCAGTAGTAGATTAGAAAATGCCTACCTTCTAGGGATATTCATGCATAAAATGTACCTTATCTTAATATTTAACATGTTTGAGCTTAACAAAGTACAAAAATCGCTAATACGGGTTTACTCTAATTTTCATTACTTTGGACAATTTCTTTATTTTTTTGGACGATGATAATCAAGAAATAGCCACTTGTAGATGTTAGCCTTTTAGAGACTCAAAACATATGCTCAAAGTGCACTTGGGGAAGACAATTATACATGGGGGCCACTTGAAAGATGAAAAATATACTGTAGCACTTCTTGGAAAGAAAACCTACTTACCTAAGTTAATTAAAAATAAAAGGAAATTAAAAGGATCCATTCATAGTAATTTTGAAATAACTCCCTTTTGACCTAATTTTTTACACATTAAAGATTCTTTTACATTTTTTTAAATAAAAATAAGGAGTAATTGGGGATATTCCTTTTATTTACATGTGACACATATTGGAAAACAACATAAATGTACATGCTAGGAGTATTTTTGATGGCATAAACGTTGATGTATTAATTTTTAATAAACTTTCCTCATATCTGATGTGAGCATGATGAGAACTAATTGGTGAACTATAAACTCTGATAAATACCTAATTGGCACTTACAAGTATGCACGAGGTGGATTTATACAAGGTTGACTCCCTCTATTTGTTGACTACTACTAGATGTTTCTTTATCCACAACTTTTAATTTTTGGAGAGAAGTTTTATTTGATCATTCAAAGAGCCATTTTTGAGTGATGTACAAAAGAGATAAAGCTCATTCAAAAAAAGCATGTCCTAACCTTCAATGTCCTCTCTTGACATCATGATTATATATTCCTCTCCTCATAATTTTGATTGATCTCCTCCATTATATCCTACACATGAGATGGCTCAGGACTAGTGTATACCTATAAATATCTTTTCTCATGGGTAGGATGATCTTCCTTCTCAGTCTCTAGAAATAGGGGAGTTCTTAGAGAAATTAACTTTGGTCCTCAACATTAGGTTTCTCTTGAGGAGCATATTATTCTTCTTCGTTATGTAGATCTAGATTTTCATTTTTGATAGCATATTGTCCTTGGGTTTCCTCTAGAATACTTGAGTCCTTTTTACATAATGAGGCCCGACCTTACCCTCCGTGTCACTTTGAAGGCCTTACTATTGGTCTACCCTTCCAATTTAGGAATAAATTCTTCTTAGGAAGGATCTTCTAGATAATATGCACGCATATATTTGGCCCAACCAAGAACTATTATTTGGATGGAAAAAATATTCAGAGCATGTTATAGGTGCATGTTGTAAAAATAGATGACTATGCCTTTGTTCCTCTAGCTCAATTATTCTAATCTCATGCTTGAATTCCTACAATATATTTAAAATATCATGAAACTTTCTATGAGAGAGAAACCTTTTAAAAAAATAAGCTAAGAGAGAATTTTTTTAGACAAAAATATTTATGAAATATGCAGGAATGTGTTAAAGGATATTCATAGTAATTTGATCCTTCCCAATTAGAGAGACAAACCTTCAAAATCTAGACATGATGTACTCGAGGCCCTTCATTGTTGACTAAGAGAACAAAATACATATAGTCTATAGGACATAATATAACATTTATATCTTAGTCATGGGAAGTACCTACAATGGTCCAAATAAAAGTAGAAGCTTCTCAAGGGTTGTATAATTCTCTACACCAAAATAAATGATACAAGAACATTATTTCAAAATAGATCCCAAACAAAAGACATTTATCTTGCTTCTAGACATAAATAATTCCAATGAGGGTTAGATGAGAGAAAAACAACCCCTGAAGCTAATATTCCTTAGAAGAAAGCTATAGATGATACAATTCATCTTTTGTTTTAGATGTACTCAGAAGATAAAAAATCATTTAGAATCTCAAAACTAGTAAAGTAAATAGAAAATGATTGTACCAACATAAGAAAGATAGAATAAACATAAAGGAAATTAGAAAAAAAAACCTTGATAAAAAATGGAGAAAGGCTACAGGAGCATAGTCTTTGTATTTCATTAAGATAAAACATGAAAAAGCTAGAGACTAAAGCCTAGGATACAAATGTTACAACATGCATATCAAGGTAATAAACCATGGAAATACTTTAAGAATTTTACTAGATCTTTTCCTAAAAATTCCTCCAATATTCTAGAATTAAAACTAGAACCTCTCAAACTAGAAGAAAAGTAGAACCCCTAATACAATGCAGGTTCTTAAGTTTTATAGATCTAACCCCCCTTTGCCCCTTTGGATCAATATTCATCTTCTCAACATTTTTCTATTACAACTATCACCATGCCAAACATTTTGGCATGATTATCTTGTTACTAGTTTGGAAAGGATCCAAATGGAATTTTTTGGCATACCTGATGATGTGATGGTAAGTGATGAGATGATATAGATTTGGTGATTGAGATGATTAGTTATTGTTTTGTCATTTATGCCAAGTATTGACCTAGTGTTCTTAGTGTGTTTCCAATTATGTGAGAAGGTTGAACAATGTGTTCAAGTGGTTCTAGTGGTTATGATTCTTAAGGGAGACTTGGGGATGTCTCTAGATGATAACTGTATAACCACAACTATTGAATGTATTATTTGTGTAAGTTATGCATGATTGAAGTATGACTGGGCAACTACTATAATAGTTTGCAACTAACAATGAGTGATTTGATTGGTTAATCAAATCTATGGTGAGTTGAGTGATGCAGTCATATAATTATGTTTCTAATGCTATGTCAAGTTCATGGTTATGACCACAATTAGTTTGGTTGATTGGTAAGCATGTTTTGAGGATACAAAAGTTGTCTCAGTGACCTATGAAAATGTTTTTGTGTTATCGATGGTAGATATTATATTGGTACTTTGTGATCATGTTGTGATGAATGATTTGTATTCTAGCTGTCATGTTGATGCATCTAATATCATTTATAGTGATGAATTGTCAGTACATTGATCTAGATAGATCATTTTATCAAGATGAAGGTTGAGTTGGTCAAAATGTGTTTAACAGTTCTTGATAAAATTAATTATTTGGATCTATCCTGTGGCTGACATGTTAGGTAAAGATGGTTGTTACATTGGAATATGTGTTTTGGTGTGATCTCTATGGGTGCAACCATTGGAAAAGTGATTTCAATGTGTTGGATGAGGTGTTAATTTGGTGGAACATTTTAGGGCTTGTGAAGTGATATTTATATCATGGAATCAAAGATTTATGTGTGTAGATCATGATTGTGGAGGTGCGATCAAGATAGGGTATTCCAGATTTATTTGAGGATAGATTGTATGCATTAGAAAGGATCTAATCAAGAAAAGGTGTTTCTATTTACCAAATCAGTCTACTTGTTGTATCCTAATAGTTACAACAGGCTAAATACCTTAATCAAGTGAATCCTAACAAATCTTTTATGTAAATCCTTTAACAGGGTGACACTTTAGCTAGTGTTTGAAGTCCTCTAACAAGGATTCTCCTAATAGGGTAAAGCTCCTAATAGGGCTAGAGGTAAATCCCATAATTGGGTGGCATCAAACAATATCTTTATAAAACTCCTAATACGGAATACTTCAAAAGAGTACAAAATTTGTGAGTCTCATCTCACAAGTGTTTTTCACCCTTTTGGGTTTCCACATGAAAATTTATGTGTTATTTGTTTCATTTTTTTTTATGGTGGTTGATGTTTATTTGGTTTAAATTTTATTTTCTTATCAATCGGTAAACTTGTGAATGTTATTTTTGAAGTTAAAGAATTTGAAAAGTATCAGATATTTGGATTACTGATTCACCCCCTCCTCTTAATAGTAATCTTGGACCCTTAGGACTAACAATTGGTATCAGAGCATTGGTCCTCTCTGTGGAGAAGCTTATCAACTTGAGTTCACACTATGAGAATGATGAGAAAGAAAGGTCCTAAGATCACAAGGGAGAACTACTTAGTGTGGAGTGGTAGAATGAGACTTTATCTAAAAGGTATGTGGAACCTGTATTAGAATCATGTCATTAACCAATATGTTATTCCAACTGGTCCTCTCAATGTAGATCAGATAAGGGAACAACAAGAGAATAATACAATTATGGAATCCATTTCAAGTACATTATCTGATGTAGAGTTTGTTGGTATCCAAGATCTTGATACCACCTATGTTGTGTGGGAGAAATTGAAGCTAGTGTATGGTGGAGACAAACATCTGTAGAAAACTAAGGTTGATATCCTAGAAGGAAAATTTGATGACATGAAGATGGTTGAAGATGAAAATATTGTGAAGTGTGGTAAGATAATCAAAGAAGTGGTTATGCTATTAAAAGTGCTAGTGAAACTATTGAAGAAGATGATGTGGTAAGTAAATTATTAAGAAACTTGTTACCTCTTTATACCATTAGGGTTTTTTCTATTTAGGAGTTAAGATCTCTAGGAACTACAATTGTCACTCTTGATGCATTAATTAGAAAGTTGAATTCTTTTGAGCTTAGCAATTATGATAATAGTATTCCAAGGGTTGAAGCTGCATTCAAGGCATCTATTTATATTACACCTACGAGGAAAGGAAAATATGTTAGTCATGGATATTCTTCTTTGTCAAGTTACTCTAATGATTATGATTCTATTTTATTTGAGGAAATAGACATGATGATTTGGAAGCATTATTTTCTAGGAGGCTACCAAGAGGAATAAAAAAGTATAAGGGTAAGATACCTTTCAAATGTTTCTCATGTAAAAAGATTGGACACATTGCTACTAGGTGTCCTGATGGTGACAAGAAGGATAAGCCTAAGAGATTCAAGGACAAGAGAAAGAAGACTTGTTTTGTTGCTACAGATGAGGGAATTACCAATGAGGAATCTAAGGATAATGAGGAATATGTGTTTACATTTTTTTCTTTTAAGGAAAATCCTCTTGTAGGTAATGAAAAAGAATTGATTTATAGCATGGATCATGGTGAATATTGGGTGATAGACATTGGATGTACACATCAAATGACCAGTGACTGAAGTAAGTTCACTAAGTTGGAAGAATGTGATGGTGGTTCAGTAAGGTTTGGTAATAACTCTCCTTGATTGGTAAAAGGAATTAGATCTATTGCATTAAATAGAAAAAAAAATTGTAATGATCTATTTATAAGGTAGAAGAGCTAGGGTACAATTTTTTTAGTATAGCACAATTGAATAACAAAGTCTATCTTGTAAAATTCAAAGGAGGTGTTTTTAGGATACTTGGGAAATCTAGTGATCTGATTTCTATTGGTATGCAGACTAAAGGTAACTTATTCTGATTGAATACTATAGTAAAGAGTTGTCTGATTGCAAAAGTAAATGATAGTTGGTTGTGGCATAGGATATTTTTTCATATTAACTTTGATAGTTTGGTCAAAGTGAGTAAGATGAATGTTGTTAGAGGTTTGCCACAACTAGTGAAACCAGACAATGTCATTTGCAATGAATGTCAGTTGGGAAAGCTAAGTAGTTCTATTTTAATCAATAATTCTTGAACGTATTTTGGATCTAGTTCATACTTATTTGTGTGGTCCTATGAGAACAAGAATATACTATCGAGATAGGTATTTTATGCTTTTTATTGATGATTACTCTAGGATGATGTGGGTTACTTTTCTGAAAGATAAATCAGATGCATTCTATTTGTTTAAGGTGTTCAAAGCTTGAGTTGAAAAAGAAAAATGTAAGAGTATTAAGTGCTTGAGATCTGACAGAGGTGGTGAGTTCACATCTTTGGAATTCACAGAGTTTTGTCAAGAACATGGAATCAAGAGGCAAATGTCAAAACCTAGAACCTCTCAAAAAAATGGGATTGCAAAGAGGAGGAATAGAATTATTATTGATGTTTCAAGAGAAATGATGATACAAAGAGATGTGCCCTAAATTTTTTGGAGAGAAGCTCTTAGCACTATTTTTTATACATTAAACCAAGTGTAGGTGAAGAAGGGTATTGATAGGAATTCTTATGAGTTATAGAATGGTCACACACATAGTGTGAAATACTTCAAATATTTTGGGAGAATATGCTATATAAAGAGAGATGAAAATACAAGTAAATTTGATCCTAAGAGTGATGATGGAATATTCCTAGGATATTCTACAAGAAGAAAACCTTACAAGTGTCTAAACAAGAGAACCAACAAGATGATAGAAAGTGCAAATGTGAGGATTGATAAATTCCAAGAGAAAAATGATGGTTCCAACATGAATGAATTAGGAGATGATTAGGGGATTGTATATGTTCAACTGGTGGAGAAAGAAGCTAAAAATTAGAACAATATAGATGAACCAATTCAATAGGTAGAAGAGGATCCTATACCTAAACTAGTTATACCAAAGTATGTCAAGTTTAATCACTCAACCGATTAGATTATTGGAGATAAGATTTTTGTTGTTCAGACTAGAAGAAAGATTAGAGAAAGTACCTACCTGATTTCTAAACATGAACCTAAATTAGTAGGAGAGGCATTGAAGAATGATAAATGGGTTAAATCTATGGAAGAAGAGTTAGATCAGATAAAGAAGAACAATACTTGGTTATTATTTCCTAGACTTGTTGACAATAATGTGATAGGAAATAAGTGGGTTTTCAAGAATAAACTCAATGAAGATGGTGAAGTAGTTAGGAATAAAGAAAGACTTATGGTTAAGGGATATGTACAAGAAGAAGGCTTGGACTATGGAGAGACTTTTTCACCAATGGATAGAATTGAAGGAGTAAGGAGTCTACTAGAATATGCTTCTTATATAGGTTTTAAATTTTTCCAAATGGATGTTAAATTTGTGTTCTTGAATGGTATTTTGGAAGAGGAAGTTTACATAGAACAACTTGATAGTTTTGCACTATCAGAAGGTGAGGACTTGGTGTGCAAGTTACAGAAGGTGACTTATGGATTGAAGCATGAACCAAGGGCATGATATGAGAATTTACTCATGTCTGATCAAGATTGGTTTTATTAGAAAAAGTGAGGATATTAATGTTTACCTAAAGTTTGAGAAAGATGACAGACTTTTGATTGCTAAAGTTTTTGTGGATGACATCATTTTTTATGGAAATGATGAGATGAGCATTTAATTTACAAAATAACTAAGAAAAAAGTTTGAGATGTATATGTTTGATGAGATCAAATTCTTTTTTGGATTGCAAGGATCTTAGCTCAATGATGGAATCTACATTGATTAGAAAAAGTATGCCAGAGAAGTATTGAATACTTTTGGCTTAGAAGATTCTAAACTAGTAGGAACACCAATGGTGACCGATTGCAAGTTATCCAAGGAAGATGATTCTAAAGAGGTGAGTGAAACTTTGTATAGATCATTGATCGGTAAGTTTTATTATGTTGTTCATAGTAGACCTGATATAACACATGTTGTTGGGATTTTTGCAAGATTTCAGTCTAATCCAAAGAAATCCCATATGGTGGATGTGAAGAGAATATTTAGATATTTGAAAGTGACTATAGATTATGGTCTTTGGTATGATCATAAAGGATATTTTTCTTTGAGTGTGTTTATTGATATAGACTAGGAAGGTAATGTGGATGATAGAAAGAGAACAAGTGGAGGAGCTTTCTTTCTTGGAAAGAGACTTGTGTCATGGAAAAGAAAAAAGAAGAATTGTATTATTCAGTCTATTGCAGAGGAAAAATATGTTGATGTTTCTATTAATTGCACTCAAGTTGCTTGGATGAAGTAGTTATTGGAAGGAATTAAGGAAAAGGTAACTGAACCGATGATTATCTATTATAATAATACTAGTGCTATCAAGATATCCAAGAGCCCTATGAAGAACTCTAAGACCAGGCATATTGTAATTAAGTACCATTTTCTTAGAGAGAAAGTTCAGGAGAAAGAAGTATAGTTGGAGTAAGTGCCAACTAAGGAGAAGGTTACAAACATTTTTACTAAGCCACTAGCAATAGATATGTTTGAGTATTTAAGAGACAAGTTGGGGGTAATTCCACTATGTGAGTAGAGTTAAAGAGATGTTTTTACATCAGTCCAATATTTTGTATTGAATATCTTTGTTAGATTGATGTAATAAGGATCTACTCCTTAGGGGGACAAGTTGGTGATGAAAATATTGAAGGAGATGAAGTATTCTATGGTATTGTGTCTTTGTCATTGTTGTCAAATGGGGAGAGATGTATAATGACCAAGTTAGAAGATGAAATAGAAGTGGACAATAAAATATGACATATGTTAGTTGATTCAGAGGTGAAGAGTGTAAGAACACAAGAAGTGAAGGTTATCTGATAGAGAATAATTTATGATTGTTTGGATTTTCATCAATGCCAAGGGGGAGATTATTTCTATAACTAATGATGTGATGGTAAGTGATGAGATGATAGAGATTTGGTGATTGATATGATCAGTTATTGTATTGTCATTGTTGTCAAGTATTGACCTAGTTTTCTTAGTGTGTTTCCACTTATGTGAGAAGAATGAAAAATGTGTTCAAGTGGTTCTAGTGGTTGTGATTATTAAGGGAGACTTGGGGATGTCTATAGATGATAAATGTATAACCACAACTATTGAATGTATTATTTGTGTAAGTTATGAATGACTAAAGTATTATAGGGAAATTGCCAGAACATTTTGTGATTGACAATGAGTGATTTGATTGGTTTATCAAATATATGGTGAGTTAGGTGATGCAATCATAAAATTATGTTTTTGATGCTATAGTTCATGGTTATGACCACACCTGATTTGGTTGATTGGTAAGCATGTTTTGAGGATACAAAATTTATTTTAGTGATCGATAACAATGCTTTTATGTTACTAATGGTAGATCTTTTGTTGGTGATTAGTGATCTTGTTGTGATGAATAATTTTTATTCCAATTTTCATGCTAACATGTCTAATATAATTTATACTGATGAGATGTAATTACATTGATAGAGGTCGTAGATCATTTTATCAAGATGAAGGTTGAGTTGGTCAAAATGTGTTTGACTGTTCTTGATAAAATTAATTGTTTGGATCTATCGTGTGGCAGACATGTTAGGTAAAGATGGTTGTTACATTGGAATATGTGTTTTGGCATGATCTCTTTTGGTGGGAAGATGGGGAAAGTGATTTCAATGTGTTGGATGAGGTGTTAAGTCAGTGGAACATTTTAAGGCTTGAACAATGATATTTATATCATGGAATCAAATATTTATGTGTGTAGATCATGATTGCAGAGATACAATTAATCTAGGGTATTCCAGAGTTATCTGAGGATAGATTGTATGCGTTACAAATGATTTGATCAAGAAAAGGTATTTCTATTTACCATATCAATCTACTTGTTGTATCCTAATAGATACAATAGGACAAATCCCTTAATCAGGTGGATCCTAACAGATCTTTTATGTAAATCCCTTAACGGGGTGATACTTTATCTAGTGTTTGATGTCCTCTAACAAGGATGCTCTTAATAGGGTAAAGATCCTAATAGGGCTAGAGGTAAATCCCATAAATGGGTGGCACCTAATAGTGTCTTTGTAAAAATACTAATAGGGTTAAGCTCCTAACAGGGCATACTTCAAAAGAGTACAAAATTTGTGAGTCTCATCTCACATGTAGTTTTCACCCTTTTGAGTTTCCATGGGAAAAATTTTGTGTTATGTGTTGCATGTTTTATGGTGGTTGATGTTTATTTGGTTCAAATTTTATTTTCTTATCAATTGATAAAATTGTGAATGTTATCGTTGAAGTTAAAGAAGTTGAAAAGTATCAGATATTTGGATTACTGATTCACCCCCCCTCTTAGTAATCTTGGACCCTTAGGACTAACACAACCTTTCTATTAGATATGACTACCATGCATACTAGTTGTAGGTCAATTGACATCATTTTAGAATATTTCTATAAAATCTTCATGATTTATTTTTGGTGATCAAAGTCTTGTTGACATCTCTTGAAAAGGAAATCTTTTGTGAAAGTCCCATAATGTGGGAGATTTTATAAATATTCTATTCCATGGCACCTTTTAGTGAGAACAAACTCTTTCTATGTGTCATGCTAGTGAGTGTTTGCAATGGGAATTTAGGAGTAAAGGTGTTGGGAGCTCTTCCATATTGACACATGTCACATCAATGGACTTGTGAGGCTCATTTGACAGACATTTTTTTAACAAAGAGCTTGCAAATAATTTGTTTTGGCAAAAAATGTGTGGTCACAAAGTGGTTGAGAAGCGACCATTATAGATGAAGTCTACATGGGACATTCATAATATTATCTTATTTTAAAATAGATGTTACCTTTACAACATGATCTTTAATGGCTGGTGTAATTCACTTTTTAAGGTATTTCTTGAAGCAATAATCCCAATAAACAGAAGAATAGATGTAAGAATAAAGTTCAAAATACCAACAACTTTTAGTAACTTAGAAGCTCAAGAAAGCTCAAAGTATTTCCATGACTCCTTTGTGAATTTAGGAAAATAAATAAATTATATGTGTAGCTCAAAGTATTCAACATATTTTCACCTCACAACACAAACATAGAAAATAAGAGAAACACAAAGTCTATAAGTTGTCTCCTTACTGGAGAAATCTACACTAGTTTCAAACTTGATAAGAAGATCAAAGTCTACAGAACCTCAAAGTCTACAAGATCAAGTTTAAATCCCTCTTAAAAAACAAAACAACACCCATAATCAATCTCCAAAAAATGTCATCACATGACAACTTTAATAAACTCAAAGTCTAAAAGAAACTTGCCTATTTTATTAAATGCAATTCGATTTACATCTAAGCTCAAAGTCTTAGAGTGCTCAACAAATTGGAATTTTTTTAATTGCATTTCCAAAAGATAACCTATTTACAATTAGCCCTCTTGTATTTATAGAAGAGAGGATATGAAAAAAATGTGGGAGAAACATAACTAATTGTTGACTTATTTTATTCAACATTACAGTCCTATTCTAATTTGATGTTTAATATGATAATATGTAATTATATTTTAAAAATTTTCATGTAATGTGATTACATGTAATCACAATTTACAATTCTACATGTGATGTGATCACATGTAGTTACAATTTTTGACTTTACATATAATTTTTCAAAACTAAATTACATATGAATAAATGAAACTAAACTAAGTATCTAACAAGAAACAAATTTATAAACATCATCCCTTGTTCAAAGAGGTCTTCATGTTGTTTTAAGATGGCTCATGGAGTCTCCAAATTCTTGGTACTTGGATGATTATTTTTGCGAACACCAACTTGTACCCTTGATGGTTCTCGTGTCCTTTGATGGCATTATGATGCATTTTTGGAGTTGGATTGTAGAGTTTGATATTTTGGAGTTTTTCATTAATGGAAATTCTATCAACTCTATTAGAATTGATGATATTGATTGACATGATGAATAGGAAAAGGTAGATTATGCTACATGTTTTAACCGATGAGCAAGAAGATAATATCAAAGATTGTTTTGAGTAGAAATCAAGTTAGATGACACTTTTAGAGATGTGATTATTCTTGGTGGTCTACTAAGGTTAGAGAAGTATAGTTCTACAACCCTAACTGTTAACTCAATGTTTTTGATGAGTTAGCATTTTGGTGATGTGTTTAGTGTGAAGTGGTTTTGCTACTGATTAGTTCTTGTTGATCATATGATTAAGGTGCTTGATTTATGGGCCAACATATCAATATGTTTTTGTTAATATATTTTGGGCCAACATGTTAGGTATGATTGGCACAATTTTCTATAAGTTTGGTCAATTTGGTGGGCCAACTTGTAAAACATTTTCTAAGTCTCAGCTGAATTAAGAATATTAGTATAAAGGTGGACTAAATCGTTTGATTTAGGGTTGCAATCATGAATTTGAGTTTTGAAATTAGATACAAAGGAAATTTAGTGCACCAAAATTTAGAGATTACAAAGGATCTGATTAAGAAAAGGAGTTCCTATTTCTAGATCAAGTTATTGATGTATTCCTAACAGTTGCAGCAAGTTAAATCCTTTAACAGGGTGGACTTTAAAAGGTCTTATTGTTAAATCCTTTAATAGGATGAATTTTTAAATGGATTTTTAAATCCTCTAGTGAGGTGGATCCTAACAGGTCTTTTGGTAATTCTAACAAGGTACTAGTCACTTCTAATAAGGTGAACCCCTAATTAGGCATTGTAAGCTTCTAATGGGGAAAATATTTTACTGCACTTGAAGAGATTCACGGGCACCATCCCCACAGTGGTTTTCACCCTCTAACAAGGGTTTCCACAATAAAATTTCTTGATGTTATGTGTTATTCTTTGTGGATGCTTAAATTTATTTTACTTCTATTGCATGTGTGATTGTATGGAAGTTGTTTAAAAGCATAATAAGTTTATTAGTTGAATTAGTTCATTTCTTGTTTACATCGATTCACCCACCCCTCCTCTTAGTGTCTTCTATATCTAAATCAGAGCTTAGTCTCCTTGAAGAAGCCTAACAACTTAGGAGAGCTCCTTAAGGAAGGCATGGAATCCTATAGAAGACAACTTGCAGAGGCCGAAGACATGACTGAGAAACTGAAAGAACAATTGAAGAAATATAAGACTAAAATACAAGAAATGGTTCAATAGATGAATGACAGTCAACACCTAATTGAACACCTATCTGAACAAAGTGGAACTGAGGAATCTAAAGTTTTGATAGAAGCCTGATCTCAAGAGATTGAGTAGTTACTTAAGGAAACCAAGGATATGCATAAGGAGATGGAAAAGTTGAAGCAAGAAAAGAAAAACATGAAAAGAGACCTGGAGAACTTTGGAATCAGAATGGGTCAGGATATTGAAGCTAAGAGAATGGATGATGAAGCTAAGAAGGTTACAAATGATGCTCTCAAAGATAAAGATGACACCTTAAAAGAAAATATTGAAGAACTATTCATATTTGAACAAGAAGTTGCTATTTTGAATGAATAACTACATGATACAAGTCTAGAAAATACTATTCCAAGGAATGAAAATGAAAGGGTGGAAGGAGAACCAAAAGAATCCAATAAACCAATGGATAAGTTCAATAAAAGCACTTCTAAACTAGATGAACAACTCTCAAACCAAAAGAGAAACAATGAAAAATAAGGTTCAGGGTTTTCAAAATTTGAAGTCAATGAGTCATTTGGTACTAAGAAGATCAATACAAAGGAAGACAAATCAACACCTAAGGTGAAGAAAAAAAAATCTAGTAAGAGGAATTATAGACCGGTATATTTCAATTGTCACAAGGAAGGTCATACTGCTAATGTATGTAGGTCTAAACCTATTGGATGTAATAGACCTAATGCACCTATTGCTAGATCTAGAAATTTATATGGTAGATCTAAAGGATACAATGCTAGATATAATGTTTTTTTATGTTAACTATTATCATTACATAAAGTATGGTCATAAGGGTGACGAGTTCCAAACAAGAATCAATAATTGGAGGCCATACAACCCCAACTAGTTGAGACCTAATCTTCAAGGAAACTGATTAGATGCTACCTATTCTATCTACCATAATTATGGACATACAAAAATCAATTACATGATGATAAATGGTAGAGGAAATGATGTACCATGGAGACAAATTGGTATGGTGTGTTACTATTGTAACAAGATTGGAAATCTTGCTAGATCCTATAGAGCTAATAAGAGAGAGAGACAGAGAGAGAGAGAGAGAGAGACAGAGAGACAGAGAGACAGAGACAGAGTGAAGTTCAACTAGTGAATAGGCCTACTAATGATAAAGGAAATAATATTTTAGATGTTGAAGGAATAAAAAATTAGATGAAACAAACATGGGATAATAAAGGTGTACTCAATTATTCTGAATTGAAAGAGAACTCCACAACACCAGGTAATGTAGGGAATTCTTCATCTGACTAAGTCAATACTATTGATGAAGGGGGAGACAAATCAAGTAAAATCTATAACTGATCCCTAAGATGTGTGCATGGTAACTTTGAATAGTATATTTAGATGCTTATTGATGTTTTTGGATTAATTTGTTGAAGAATCTTGTATTTCATATGATTCTATACGACTGCATAATTATTCTTATGGAAAAGTGACCGTTTGATTTTCTAATTGGTTGTAAATGGTAAAATATACTATTTGACCATTGCTTGTGAGTGTAACATTATAAAAGTTGAAAAGTGAAAGTAATTTGCAATTTTTCTTTCCACAAGTTGAGTTGTGCACTTTCAAGAAATTATAAGGCATTTTGATTAATTGTGATTGATAGTTGTGATCTTGTGTTAAGATTGAAGAGGTGTTTTCAGAATCCCAATCGATGAGAAAAGTATTTATCTCTATTGCAAAGGTTCTATTCTATGTTTTGTGAATAAAATCAATGGTGGCATTATGACACTCTAGTATTGGTTGAAATTACTAATGAACCAAGGCCTATTTTCAAATTGCATCCTATGAACATGGTAGATAATGATCCAATAGACTCTTTGTCTTTAGTTCCCCATGGTGTATTATTGATTGAAGACATAAGATCATTTATCCATTGCAAGGTTGAATATATTGGTTTGAATGCTATATTGAAGGATTACACCCAACTATGTAATAAATCTAGATTGAAGGATGAACACAAACATTTGACCAACAAGGGTTTTACCTATATTGTCAACCTACCTGATGTTTTTGAGAATGAGTGAATCAGATATGTATTAAGCTAAGTTCATAACTAGTTTATCTAGGTTGATAGGCCACATAAGATTAAAAAGGAGTTAATTCATGCAGTAACTAGTTTATGTGTGATCGGTGGCTTACCTGTTGTAAGGACGATACTAGAAGATGAGGTTACTCACTTGACTAAGTAAAAACAAGATAAAAGGCCCATGATGATCAATGATATTAAAGACATAGAGGTCAAGTTTGTGTCAATGGTAATTGGTTACAAGGTATATAAATTGAGCCGATTGAATAGTGTATCTGATGGGGGAATTCATGCCACATACTAGATAGTGAAGGATAATGCATAATATGAGCTATGTGAGGTCAAGAGGAGTCATTTATTTTTCAATATACAAAGAATAAAGAAGGACAAAAAGAAAGTTTTCAAGTATGGTTCTATATTGGTATGTATATTTTCTACCTGCAAAATCATTTCCTTGGTATTGGTAATATTCAATGGTCAACTAACAAATTGGAAGTAGTGAAAATTAATGAGTGCATAAGAATTTTATGAAATAACTTTACTAGTGTCATGTGGGGTTATTTCTAATACTTTCAGAAATGAATGTGTTGGTAAAATTTCTTGGGTTTTTTCCTACAGATTTATCCAGTTTTACCTAGGGTTCCTTGTTTATTTCCTTGAAAATATTAAAACCCTAGTTGTGTTGGTAAGCATTATGTTTCTCTGTTACTTTTTGTAACTCAAGAAAAAGGGGTTGTTCATCATAAAAGGGGGCTCTAACCTTTTTATTCTTAAAATGTTCTATCTTGTCTAAGTCCTCCCTTTTTAATATTTCCCTAGGTCTTAAGTCCTTATCCTAATTTGGTCAGCCTTTGTTATGTGTTAAACTAAGGTTCTTACCTTTTCTAAGTGTGGGTGACATGTCATGTTTTTGTGTTCCCATAATGATGTCACCAAATTTTTCAAGATGACTGAGGGAACACAAAATGTTTCCACCTATCTCTTCCCATGGGACCAAGTTTTATGTTCTTTCTATGTTAAGCAGTTCTCTCGGTTAAATCTCATTTTACTAATGCCCTTATATTTGAGAACATGTCTAATTTTAATAGAAATCATGTATTCTATCCAAATAGTTGCATGATGAATATGTTACTTTGGCATTAATGGGAGATTAAAGATTAAACATAATCAACGGTTGGTGTGTTCATGTGATCAAAAGTGATTGACTATTATTTACGAAGGGAATACGAGATTGTGCCATGTATCTTGGACCAATGATTGATTTTGAAGTGGAACCACAACATGAGACATGTGGTAGAATTTGATTGGTTGATTTTACAGACCAGGATTTTTGTGATAAAGTTGTCGATTACATAGAAGATTAAAACCTTGTGGAACTAAGGTGCTAATCTTTTAGCACATGGATAAAATCAATAGATATGTTTTGTTTTTAGCATAGTTTTTTTTTATGGTTAGTGTCCTTTGATCTCCCGCACTATTTATTTTCATGAAGATATCAACAACTGTCGTGATCCCATGAACTGAGATGCTCAATCAATATTGATCTTGGAATCACGTGATTTTGTCACATGTCATTGTTTTCTAGAGAGGAAATGGTGGTGGGATAGATTTCTTCCATGGATAATTGGATGTCATGGTGCTTTTCTATTGGATAATTTTTGGTCCTAGATGATACATTGAAATTTAACGATAGTTGGACCTCTTTCTACCATCTGATGGAACTAGGTAGATGAAGATCAACAACTATAGTTTGAATTTGCAAAAGTTATATTTTGTGAGCTGTTTGTTCACTCATATGAATTTAATGGTAGACATGACCACACTAAGTAAGATTGAAAAGGCATCGAGCTATTATTTTTTTCATTCTTCTTACTCCAAGAATTGTAAAGCACTCTATAGTTAGTGGGTGATCTAAGGAATTTTCTTTGTGGGAAAAATTGAGTGAAGAATTATGGAAAAAATTTGTAAATTTTCCTTTCTCTTGCATGCTCATTCTGGTGTTTTTGAGGTATTTTTTGCAACTTTTCATGGGGATTTCCTTGTTTAGTGAAGACTAGACATTGGTGCTGTCTTTTTGCATATTTTGGGAAGGGTTTTGTTGTTCCTTTAGAGTTGATTGATAGTCCTAGTTTTTGAAGTTTTAGTCACAAGCCCTAGTTTCCAAATGCCACAAGATAGAGAGCATTCAGGAAAGATAGGTTATCTCAAAATAAACCCTTATGATGATTTATTAGACCAATTAAATCCCTATAAAAATAATAGAGCATTATGTGCTAAGTTAGTCAGGGGAAGAAAATTAATGAGGGGTTGTATGATATATTTATAAATGTAGCAGATGCTCGACTACAAATCTCAGGGTTAGATTTGTTCAAACAATGGTATGGTCAAGATAATCTCCCAAATCCTGAATCAAATGCTTGGAAATTTGACTTTGGAAAGCTAGTTGTTCCAAATGTATATTTGGATGTGGACCTTATCCTAACAATTACAGACAAATATGATCCAGTAATTAGGATGGTTAGGGACATCAAGGGAGAGGTCTTTCTTACTATAAGTAGGGATGAGATCAGGGAGGTGTTTGACAATAGTGAGTAAACTACTACCTTGATGGACATAGACTTGAATGTATTCTTGGCCCAATATAACATAACTAGGGATATGGTATGGAATAAACTTCTCCCTACTCATTTGTGCAAGGCATAATCAATAAAGTATTTTGTAGAGAAATCCACTCAGGAACTCTTTTCTTTGGAGGCCTTTGCTAAAGATCTCCAGGATACATATTATTCATTATGTCAGTTTTTGGGAAGACATGGGGGACAAATCATGCCACTTGGATATATGTATATGGCTATTTAGATTCAACACCATGGTTTTTTTTTAGTATATGATTATCTAGCCTATTTTGTAGAAAAAATCCATATTGGTTTGATGGATTTGAAGAGGAGGGGTGGTGAGATGTTTTACCGATTCTCCTTCTTAATGCATATGCTTCTTTTTAGAAATGATAATTATTTTGCAAAATGTATGAAGTTGAATAGGGACCTAGATAAGGAACCCATGCCTATGCAAACATGAACTAAAATTATGTCTAAGGATTGGGAGGGATCTAGTTATGTCCTCTTTGACAATAATTTTGCATCCAAGATTAGGGCTAGATTAGTTGTGAATATTCTTAGGATCCCTTCTGATTTGTTAGATTTTTTGAGGCCAAAGGAAAGGAGGCATGATTTGAATGTTGAACATAACTGGGGGGTTATTATCCCATATCATGTAAGAACTATAATCAAATTGTATGGTTTCAAGGGTCTTCCTATTGTGCTTCCTTGCCATGTTACTTTAAGCGTGGGTAATGTTGAAGTAATTAGACAGATTGGATTGATCTAGGACATTGAAATGGAAGGAAAGGGTAAGGGTACCTTATTTTTGAATTTCACTTTCTTCCATCATTTTGTAATTACGAAGGGGGATGGGCACATTTTATGAAAACTTTGTAGCCTTATAATTTGGGGGTGTGTGCCAAGGAAGAGTGACCCAGAGGGTTTTTAAAATTTTTTTAGGAGGAGAATTAGGATCAAGGAAATTCCTCATGAATTCCACTTCCTAGAGGACTCTATAAGAAATATTTATGATGAGGAAGTTCAAGAAGAAAATAATAGGAAGTGGCTGGATTTTAAGGCAGAGTGGGATGAAATAAAAAATTATGAGCTAGATTATGATCCCCTTAGGACTCTAACTCCTTTTGCAGCAAAAATATCAACTTTGTTTAATTTCCTCAATGACATTTTTACCACTTTGAGACAAAAAAAGGAAATATAGGAGCTTTCAAATTGGCATCTTCTATTTCAATATTTCTAGAGAATCCTATTGAAGGTGGGAAGGAGGGGGAGATACCTATTTTTTATCCTTCTCCATTATCAAAAAAGGTTTATAAAAGAGAAAGGGGTGATAAAGTCAGTGATTCTAACTCAGAGGAGGTGAGGAGGAGAAAAAAAGGGAAAATATATTATGACTAGCAGTAGGCTAGTTTCCCCCCTCTCAGACCATTTAAAGGAATAAGAAATATGGGGCCTCATGATCCCGCAAGGAGAGAGCCATCCCCATCATCTCCAAGGCCACCATATCCCCATATAGAGATGATTATAGAAAAAATTATTGAAGCTCAGATAGGGAAAGGTAAGAAGAAGGGTAAAGATGATAAATCTATCCTACTTGTACAATTTTCTAGTGATAGTGATTCTGATAGTACTAATGAGGTAGACATCATCGTTATCCCCAAGGTAGATCTACAGGTTGGTGTCCCACAACTCCCCATTGTACCTCTCTTGGAATTTACTTCTTTGGAGATACAAGGCTGAGTCCATAGGGACTTGAGGAGGGATGCTTGTGCATAATTTCTCAATGATGAAGGGTTTGTTAAGACCCAAGCTTTCCAATAGTTTATGTGGAAAAGAAACATTGAGGAATATCACATGAGGTTAGAAGAGAGAATGGCCCAATAACCTGCTGTATCATAATAAGAAATTGTAAATGAGGTACAATTGGAGATGCATCATGAATTTTAGGACTTAACACTAGAGGAGGGAAGAAAAATTGTACACAAGGTTGGTGTGTTAATTTTACTAGAATGGGATATTGTTGATGCTATGGCTTTTAATGCTGTAAGAAAAAAATATAATTTTGATGGCATAGAGGAAGAAAAGGTTGAGATGGATTTCAAAGGGGCCTACTATAATAAATATTAGATCACTTTGGCTATCTAGTCCCTCACACCTGCAACAAAAAGGATGGATATATTTGATATTAACCTAGGATTGAAGGGAAGTGTAATTATACAAAGGGTTGTAGATATAGGTGGTGTTCAGGAAGAAAATCAAAACTTGGAATATTCTAAGTTTATTTTGGATGTAGCTCAAAAGGAAGAGAAGGAAAATGAGGAACTCACAATGATAAATCATCACCTTTTCTAAGAATATGACAGAAAGTCAAAGAGATGTGTGGAGTTGGAAAAAAATAATGCATTATTAGAACATAAGATCAAGGACTTAGAAGAAATTCTATAGTCAAATTCTCCAATGCCATCCACATCAGGAAGGAAAGAAATGCCAGCTATCAGATTAGATATGATAGATAGGGCCACTTCCCCACCTCCTTTTTCATGGGATGTTACTGAAGAGAAAGAGTTCTTAGTTGAGGCTACCAGAGCTCATCTCTACCAAAGAATTGATGAGCTAGAAAGATCTTTAGCTAAAGATCAAGAAGATTGAGAGGAACAAGGGCATGGTACAAATAGTTTTGTACCACTTAAATGAGAAAGTTGATGAAAATTTAGTTGGCTTCATGTTGGCTACACCTTTCTTTTTGAAGGAATTGAAAATTTTGATAAGGATAAGGAAGTGGGAAGGCCACTATATGATAGATGGATCTAGAGGATAGAGAAAATGAGAATGGTTAGTTTGGGATCCAAGTATCACAGGGAAAGACCATTGAAAATCTAGCTCACTTTTGATTTTGTGAAAACTTTAAGGGATTTTCAGATGCTGCGAGATCATATTTAAGTTAGGATCAAAGAGTTGCAAATAAATTTTAATGAAATGAAAGAAACTTTCCTACCATCTATTTTGGATAAGGTTGGAAAGGTAAAGACATTGCAGACATGGACAGATGAGGCTAAGATAAACTTAGAGGCTGCAGTGGAAGAAACATATAATGACATGGAAAGAAGAATGTTGGAAGAGTATATGGACAAGATCATTACCACATGATATTCTTTGACAACTTTGAGAAGTAAGTGAATCAATGCATTATCAAGTACACTCCATTAAGAAGAAATTTTGACGATGTAATGAATTTTGATTTCCCTGTAGAAGAAGAGTACAATGAATGAGTGCAAATGTATATGGAGGAGTAAGAGTACTATATCATAATGAAAATTGTGCCAATATTACATCATTTTGAAAAGTTATTGCAGCACCTAAATTCATTGTCAATAAGGAATGAGTTTGGTTCACAAGTCTATATCAACAAGGACATGCTTAAGGATATGAAAAGATTACTCTTTTATTGCAACCACTATCTTTGTACTTTCAAGTTTTCTTCTACTTGAGATTGTAATTTTTTTTACAAGTGTCATGTCTAGCCTGTAGCTTGTTGCTACGTTTATTCCTATAAAAGGGTAATCAAGGCCATGAGAAAGGGTCCAATTTATGATTATTCACATAGATTTTTAGGGCTATCAGTCTAATTTTTTGTGTTTTTTTAATGTATATGTACTGGAAATACCAGAGAAAATGTGAAAAAGTAAAAAATAGTGTATTTTATTGCAAGTTTTGTGTCTTTTAAGATTATTAGATACTGTATCACAAGTATATCTAAATTTAATGAAATCTCATAAGCATTTTCTAATTTATTTCCTCTCTTGTTCCAAATATTATATGTTTTGATGTGATTAGATCAAATATATTGTTATCTCATTACATTGTTATGATGTATGTGGTGGATCCATGATTTAATTAAAATTCTTGAATATTAACTACAAATCCATAGGATATTATGTCAAGATTGTGATAAGTAGGATTGATCAGAAAACTAGGGATTGACAGTTTGTAATGCAAATTTGTTGTGAATCATATGGACATACTCATCAAATTTGTGGTAGGATGTCTTATGCTTATTTGAATCATTTCCCAATGAACACGACACTAATCTAAGCTACGATTTTCTTTACATTTAGTTACATTTTATTCACAATAATTATTAAATCAAATTACAGAGTATCCTCATTTTATGTTTTGTTATCTAATTAAGTTGATAATTTAAATCATACTCCATGCAAGTCAATGCTCAATGTGTGATTGGATATTACCTAGTATCTCCTTTTTATGTTGATGCTTACATGATTTATCTTCTTTTGTGATTTTAGTACCAATTATTGTTGGAAACTTGAAGAAAGATCATAGGTGTACACACAAAAGTAGTGCACTTCTATGAATCCTTACATGCAAGGAAACTCAAGAATGAGCCCTCACAAATCGATCCATAGGTCTCTATGTATGGAGTTGCAAGATTGTAAAATTGCTCTCAGCTAGAGCTATGAAGTTAATGACCTTGCTAGTCAACCACACAATGAGAGATTAAAATGAAGACAAGGGAAAGAGTGCCAATATCCCCAAGAATCAAATGAAATGCAAATGCAAATAAACTAAGAATGAAGATGCAAGCTAAGCTAAATGATAACAATGCAATGCTTAAAAGGAAATCTAATCTATGAAAGGAAAGTGCAAGCTAGACTATGAAAGGAAAGCACAAGTCTTACAATCCCTCCTAATTAAGCTATGTGAGATTAATATATTGCATAAAGGAAATCTATACTAAGAATGCCATGATTATACAACTATGAAGGCAAACTAAATGAGATGTAACAACAATGTCTTCAAAGCTTGAATGCAAGGATGTCTTCAAAGAGCTCCAAATGACCTAGAAAACCTGTAGCATAACATTAGTATTCAAAATTGCATATGAAAATGAAGAAGAAAGCTCTCCTTTTATAGGAAATGAAAAGGAATGGACCATGGAGATTAAGAGGCAAAATACTTAATCAACGGTGGAGCATCAAAGAGGAACAATCCATGTGCACAAGTATCCTCCAATGAGAAAATAAGAGTTGACTTTTGTGTCCATATGAGACAAAAAGTGTTTTTCTTCTTTTTATAAAATAGGAATAATGCTTTATTTGTGCAACTTAGGATAAGATGAAAAGGTGGGGGATTTTTATTTATTAAAAGGGGAGGAAATATTCCTTTTAAATAAATAAAGACTTAGGATAAAATGGTTAGCCCAAGGCAAATAATCGAAAATGACAAAATAGGATTTGATCAAGGAAATCGATATAATTGATAAGATGTTGATTTTTGAAAATATTGATTCAAGGATTTGATAAATTGCTGAATGGGGGCCCAAAGTCTAGGTTACCATTTTAGGGTGCATACATTTGCCCCTCTTTGACTAATGTGTGATCATTTTGGGAACACATGCAGTCAAAGAAGAATTGAAATGTGAGATCGATTTGGGATCACAAAACAACCCAGATGTGTGTTCATTTTGGGAACACATCAGGACAAGCATAAGCAAAAAGTTGAAAGACAAGACCAACACTGTCGCTGCTAGGTGCAAATCAAGCCTTAGACAAAACTATCACTATCGCTGCTAGGCAATAATTGAGTCTGAAAAATAGGAGATAAAAATCAAAAGATGAAATCACCACTGTCACTGCTAGGTGATAATCAAGTCTAAAAATAAGAATCTCAAGCTGAGCTGAATGATAAAGCTGAATCAAAGATTAAAGCTAATAGGTACTGCCCCCTTGGAATCAAAATTGAAATCAGGTAGAGGAGAATAGGAAATTGATAAACTTGATCAAGTCACAAGAAATCATAATCGAAGGATAAGATAATAGGATAACCATTAGGCAGTGAAAACATGCCCCAGTGATGAATTAAAAGAAAAGAAATGGGGTGAATGGAAGAATAGAAGTTTGAAAGACATGAAAAGGAAGAAATTCCATCAAAGATCAAAGAATTATGCCTCAAAAGGTCAGTCAACTGCACAGAAGAAAGAGAAAATGTTGAAACATGATTTTGACTATCAAGATGAACTCAAATTTCAATTTCAAGTTTGAAAACGGATCCAAGATGTTGAAATTAGTTAGGGGTGCAATTTTCACGCAATTCTAAGATATTTTGAAAATTAGGTCAAAAAGTCAAAATGTTATAAAAGGGGTAAAAAGTGTCATTTTCAAAATCATTTGTCATTTAGCCATTTTGAGAATTTTGAGAGCTTAGAGAGAGAAAATGGCCCAACAAGCAGGAGTTCCCGTTCACAGGCATCTATTCGAGTGAGCCCGGTTGCACCACCGGCCTCCACACTATCCTACCCCGGTATGTTTTCATAAAACATGCCTGTTTTGAGTCATTTATTGCATTTAATAATTTTTTTTTAAAAGTTCAAATTTTGAAATTAGGGCAAAGTATCGCGTGATACTTTAGAAGTATCGCACCCTTTGGGGAGAAACATCACGTGATACTTCGTGGGTCCCCAAAGTATCGCACGTGTATAGACACTAGTATCGCACGATACTAGGTGAAGTATCACACGACCAAAGGTATATCATGCTACTATAGAAAGAAGTATCACACAATACTTGTTCCAAAAGCAATATCGCAAAAGCAATATCGCCCAAGTGCAAATTTTGATATTTTAAGTATTTTTGAGCAAAAAATGACATGGGTCTAGGCAAGTTTTACGTTGTATATGTCTTGTACTAATTTTTAGACATTCATCATGATATGTACTAACATCTGGCTTGGTTTAATGGTTTGTAGGAGCATTTTTTGGCACTACTCATCAAAGTGCCAAAGGTGGTGGGGCTGAAGTGCGCCCAAGATCTTGATGATCCAGGCAAGGCTAACTTGCAAGCGATGGGATTTGGGTATTTGGTGCGGTTCCCAGATATCTGGGCTGATCATGGGTTGTTGACTACTCTTTTTGAGAGATGGCATAGTGAGCACAACACCTTCCACCTACCCACAGGAGAGGCATCGATCACACTGGAGGACGTCTATCGAATTCTCTGAGTACCATGCCATGGAGAGCTGGTGAGTAAAATCATGCTTTCAGATATAATCATTTAAATATAATCTTCCCATATGATGAAACTAACATGATTGTTTGCTGGCACAGGTGTACTATGATCAAGATGCCACTAAGGGCTGACATGCTATCCAGGGCATGTTTTAGGATGTCACTATCATTGACAGACACGTCAGCTAGGAGCGGCTGATAGATGATTTTGGTAGAGACTTCCTAGTGCCATGTATTGTTGCATCCATCATCTCACAGGCCCTGATGACTGATCATAGTCAGAAGGGATTCCCTCTCGGATGGGGTAGACTATTGGTTGACTTGGTAGGTAGACCTCGGTGCATGGCATGGGGACTTTCCATACTGGCAGAGATGTATCATGAGTTGCATGAGACCATTTATAGGGATAGTCGGACATGGTCTTGCGGTGCCATCTTGGCACAGGTGTGGGCTTGGGATCACATCGCTGTGATACGACCCAGGATTCAGCCAAGGGAGTGGAGATACCCATACATATACAGGTATGGAGGATTCATATCACATGCCCATATTGGGGATGTGCCATACTATCGACGGGTTCTGGACGAGATGACCTCGTTCACATGGAGGCCTTACAGGGATGTTGAGGCATGGGGGGATGCAGATGATGAGCTGACCTACATGCTATGTAGCTAACCATTGGTAGGCTGACACTCTAATATTTTTGAGAGGTTCTACATCACTCAGGTATGGTGACAGTTTGGGAGGCAGCAGCGGGTCTCTACAAAGACTACTACTTATGCCAGGGCTAGGGACGAAGAGGGACATGGGTGGCTACCCATGTTGGACTATTAGTAGGCTATTACAGAGATAGATGACATCAAGAGGGAGCCTTGGGAGTACCTTCTTAATATGGCTAATGTAGGATCAGATGTGGCATACAGGGCTGAGCGGTGGAGGGCACCATTCCCTTATTTCACAGTACCTGATGTTTCGGTAGCAGCTCAGGGTGGGGATGGGGATGATGGGGGAGACAGAGGAGATAGAGGGAGAGGGAGAGGGAGAGGGAAAGGGATGAAGAGGGGGGAGGGATCAGGATCAAGTGGCTAGAAATAGCCATGGGGATAGAGATTGGTGACCCCTGAGGATGAGGGGAGACCATCTCACCGACAGGCAGAGGTACATCAGGATTAGCCTATAGGAGGGGATGACCTGAGAGCCAGGATCCAGGCTCTAGAGATAGAGATACAGTATTTGAGGATCACCATAGTAGTGAGAGACCATTAGCTAGTTGACTTGAGGGTAGAGAGAGATTAGCAGATCACTGATCTCAGGGCAGAGATAGCACACTGGGGGCAGGTGACACAAGCTGATGCAGCAGAGATCCGGAGAGAGATAGCATGAGCTACTTACTACCATGGACTCTACCTACAGGCCATACCTAAGGGATAGAGAGTGCCATCTTACTATCAAAGGGTAGGTATATTAGATATGGTGCTAGATAGGGCAGCAACACCACCTCCACCACCACCACGTGATGGGGAGAGTCAGACCTAGGTTTAGGGCTTAGGTTTAGATGTTTTTAGACATATCCTGAGACTTGTGATCCAGATTTTGGGATCTCATATTGTATATTGTATGATGACATTGATTTATATATGAGATTACTGGATGTTTGATATATCTTGTGTTTACATCTCACTTGTGATGGATGCATCAGTTTATGTATTTTCTTGTCATTTTGCTCAAAATGTATGTTTATATGCTCATGTATATTATCTCTCATAAATGTATGTTTAATTCTCATGTGTATGATATAGACTCATGTTTTTTAAAATGACATTTTTTGAGATATAGATATGATGATATGATTAACCCCTTGTGATGACAGGAATAGGTTGTGATGAAAGATAAGGAGTGAAAGACATGATCGAGAAAAGGGGAAATGAGCACAGTTGACCGACAGGTCCACATAAGATGAAAAGGAGAGCTCTCTCCATATGCAAGATGCAAAACTAAACTAATATGAACCTAGGAATGCAAGCTACTATGAAAAGTGGTTCACTTGCAAGGTCACAATGCTTATAGACATCTAATTATCATCATCAAACATTATTGGTAGTGTTGTAAGATCATACAATACTCACTAGTATGACTATGGGTATATGAATATGTAGGATTTGAGCAACAAAAATCCACAGAAACTTGAAGATCACCTGCATAAAAAAACCTATCACAAGAAGTCAAGAGAAGAAGAGGGCAAGGGTTTGACTCAAAAGATGAAGAAAATATCCTCAAATAATTGAATGAATAATAATGTATAATGGATCATCCTTATAAAGGAGATCAAAAGCCTTGAAAGGCAAAGTCTAGAGCATGTAATAATCAGTTTGACTATTACATGACTAATGCATGAGTTTAGACCAACTAATGCATGTGCTTTTAACTAAAGCAAAAGGAAGTTGACATCTTAAGAAGGGAGTAAAGATTAATTAACATAATTAATACTTTACTCTAACACCCCCCCTTAAGATGAGCAATGATGCATCTACAAACAATGCAAAAAGAAAGCAAATGGGTCCTGACAACAAAGGCCTGATCAGGTACCCAAGTACAAGAAATCTCTGTAAAGTGGGGAAATAGAGAAAACCCAGTGGGAAAAACTCTACCCCAAAAAGAGATGAACTAGATGAAGGAAACAAAGCCTCCAATCTAGGGAATTTCCCAAAGAAAGGAACAAGAAAGAGCATGAAGCATCTTCGAAGCTTGAAGCTGCAAACACTATCAAAAGAAACTGCTAGAACCCCCACTGAAATAAAACATGACTAGGTAGAGAAGACAAAGTTTGAAGAGCTGATCAATCGAAGAGGTGACCTCCAAAAGTAGGAATGAATGAGTGTCTATATAGTAGATGAACCATCTCACCAAAATTCATAGGTGCCTAGCCACTGCATCCACCTAGTACATAGGAACAAAAATTGAATCCGTAGATCACTCAACCAAACCAAGGAAGCAATAGATCCAACAGGTGAACCCCCCCCATAAAGCTAAACAAGGAGAGGGGTGACAGGAACACTAAAATGCAATGCTAAAAACATCTACAAGAAGAAGAATCAGGAACACCAACAGTGCAACAGAAGTACAAGCACAAGATAAAGGGCAATGTCACGGACACACAGCATGGGCTAATGTCATGGAAGGTACACTCACTTGACAAAGGTGGATGAGCACAAAAGGAAAAACATCATAACCCCCCATGGCACTTTATAACTGAGTGCAAGTACAAACAAACACAAGGAGTACAAGATCTCAGATATGCAAAAGTAGGCACTTTATCTTAGTGCATTTACAAAAACAAAAATGCTATAGAAGAGAAGCATAAAATGCTCAGAAGAAGATCAAAGGAGTCTGAACCAAAAGAACAACCTAAGATGAGCCATCCCTCAAAGGGAAGAGATCCCAGGACCTGAAACAACCAAGATATCCACTAGACCGCAAAAAAGTAAGAATCTGAATAAAATGAACCTAGAGAAGAATCTAGAAAAATGACTCATAGCACTGAAAATCTCTTTGAACAAGCTTTCCAATGATATATCACTTTTTGAAAACGGAGTCCGGATGTGCAAGATAGAGCTCCTGGAGTGCAAACATGAAGATTTGGCTTTGACAGAGAAAACACCATTAGAAAAATAATATAAAATAAAATAACCTCCAGATCTAAAAAGATCTTAGAATCGGATTTTTGATGATATCTCTTTTGCCAAATTTCAACACCGTATGCTCAAGATATGAGCAAAAAACCAACAGCTGCGCTGGAGGGCCCAAAGAAGGTGTCTACAAGGATCTCGGGATGGGTGACATCAGCAAAAGGACACAAAACCACATGAAACCATCAAATCTAATAAAATCTTAGAATGAACTTTCTAGCAATATCTTGTTTTCCCAAAATGGATCCCGGAAGGTAGGAGGTCTGAAACACGACGATCACAGAGAACATCTGACTTTGATAGCAAAAAAGAGCATCAAAATGGAAAAATCACAAAACCATACTAGAAAATTTAGATCGGGCTTGGAACTAGCTTTCCAATGATATATTGCACACCCAATTATGATCCCATATGCTTGATATATCATAAAAAAATGCCCACTGACCCCTAAAACTGATGCTTAAAAAATCATGCAATTAAATTTTTTTTTGAAAAATCTTGCATGACGGTGACATTATGCTGATGTCAGCACTGGCAGGGTGTGTGGGGCCACTGGTCATGTAGGCATGATGTTAGTGGCTAGAGGTTTCGGTGGCCGACGGAGCGGCACTGAGCGCGGCCGGAGCAGCGGAGGAGGCGGAGGCCGGTGGCGGACGGAGTGCGGCACAGGCGGCGCATGTAGAGCTGGGCGGTGCGCGCTGGGCGTGAGCCGTTTGGTGGTGGCCGCTGGGCAGTGTGGGGGTGGCCACTGGGTGGCACCCCCCCAAAAAAAAATTGAGCAATATATTTTTTTAAAAACAAATTGTCGTACCTCTACCTCGGAGTGTGTGCCAAGGCCATACGACCCTGGTATGCAAAAAAATTTGCCTCAGAGGTCAACTTGTCAGAATTTGACAAATTTTATATGGATCTTGACTATCTCATGCCTTTCGAATGCAACCATGAGGTCTATTTTTCCAAAAGTACTTCAAAAAATAGTGATCACCTCGAGATCCGTGCTGGGGCCGATTGCAATTTTTTTTCTCATAGTCCAAATTTGACAAATTTTATATAGATCTTGGGGTTCTTGGATGCTTTGAACGTAACCATGAGGTTCGTTTGAAGCCAAGATGACCAAAAAAATAGGTCCCCCTAGATTCAATAAAAAACCTCAAAAAAGCCCTCATTTGAAATAGATGAATTTCATCTCTGAATCCTTCAAATGCGAACAAGCTGTAGTAGATTAGGCTCTAATACCATGTAAGATTTGAGCAAAAAAGATCCACAAAAACCTGAAGATCACCTACATACAAAAACCTGTCACAAGAAGTCAAGAGAAGAAGAGGGCAAGGGTTTGACTCAGAAGATGAAGAAGAAAATATCCTCAAATAACTGAATGAATAATAATGTACAATGGATCATCCTTATAAAGGAGATCGAAAGCCTTGAAAGGAAAAGTCTAGTGCATGCAATAATCAGTTTGACTATTACATGACTAATGCATGAGTTTAGACCAACTAATGCATGTGCTTTTAACTAAAGCAAAAGGAAGTTGACATCTTAAGAAGGGAGTAAAGATTAATTAACATAATTAATACTTTACTCTAATAGAATATGATCTATATCAGATAGAAATGTAGGAATCCCACCTAGGAACCAAAGACATGTAGGTCAAGATGACTAGTGTGGTGAGATTACCTAAGTTTACTATAGCGAGATTATGCTTGCTTCAGGACATAAGAAGGTCAAGATGGCTATAAGCATGCACTCACAAAATAGTCAAGGATAATACTTTGTCAATCCCTAGTGTCAAGTAGGACCAGCATAAATGCTCATGATAGTTAGGATCAATGAAATATACCCACAAGCAGATAAAGAAATAAAACATGTTCTCATACCCTCAGTCTTCTAGCTATGCATCATCAAAAACTTCTCAGGGAGGGACCACTCATTAAAGAAATCATTGTAGACAACACACAAAATAAATAAGGTCAACATATCTCACTGAGTCAAGTGTTTAATTATGTTTGTGTTAGTCATAGAGTCAAACTCTGATTATCGCATCTGCAAGTGAGCAATATCACATCATACTAGACCGGTGGGTAAGACATCTGACAAGTGTTGAGAAACACTTGACGCTAGGGTAGTGTTGAAAAACACTGTTGGGTGGTGTTGAAAAACACCATTTGTGAAATGCCCCAAGAGACAAAATGCACCTAAAGGACCTATGCTAACAGGTATGCCCCCTAGACAAAAATAAAGACCAATTCCAGACCAAGTCAAATAAGGTCAAGGTATGATGGAGAATGGCTAAGTGTCGAAGACGCATGCTAAAAGACAAGGGTGCAAAGGCCTCAAGTAGCGCTTGTTTCTAGGTTTTCACCACTTGAAAGAATTTTGATTTTTTTCATTTTTTTGTATTTTTGCTACCAAGGCACCTGTTTCCAGGTTTTCACCAAGGCACTTTTTCTATTTTTTTGAATTTTTTGATTTTTTTGTATTTTTTCAGGACTTTATATGCTTTTTAGGATTTTTTTAGCATCATGTATGAATTTTTTTGGAATTTTTTCAGGATCCATAAATATGTACAAAGGATGCCCCCAAGCTAAATAGGCATCATGAATAGAACTTCTTGAGGTGCAAAACATTAATAGGATCAGGGAGTTGTTCCCCCTATTCATCAGGTAGCAAGTAAGCACCTGTCCCAAAAGCAGCAGCAATAATGTATGGTCCAAGCTAATTAGGTTCAAATTTTCCCTTTTGTTCTCGATGTTTTTGGTTCTTAGGATTCTCACGTAGGACAAGATCTCCTACTTGAAATTCTCTAGGGCGAACCTTCTTGTTGAATGCTTTGGACATATGCTTTTGGTAGACTCTCATATGATCAAAAGATGCTCTTCATTTCTTATCAAGAAGTTCCAATTCTTGCAATCTCATGGCATGATAATCTTCATCTGTAATCAAACCTTTGAGAGAGACTCTAAGTGAGGGAATCTCTACTTCTAAAGGTAATTGTTATACACTAAATTTGCACCCTTAGTTCAAGGTCTCGTAGTCTTGATAACTCAGTATAACAAGGGAATCATCTCAAGGTTGTGAGATCTTTTGCTAACTGAGATGAGACCTCTAGATTCTAGGCTGGTTCCTCTTGGATAATCACCCTGATTTGCTCTTAACAGGAAAGTAAACTTGAGGGGAAAAGGATAGAAGGAATGCATGAAAGGGAAATGATAGAAAGCAAATCTACCTACTAGGTGATGCACCGAACTAGGGTTTGGATCTTAGTATAGAGGGATGAAACCAGTGACAGAAATAGGTCTAGGAGATTACAACTTACTGAATAGGCTTGCATAAGTGTTTCATGGAGGGGTCTGCAAACAAAAGAGGTTGTTCATGGAAAGAGAAAGATTCTTTAACAACAACAAAGCTCTCAAGATTAGACATCAATCCATGACCTGCAAACAGACATTCACTCCTATAGCTCGGTGCAGGATTGAGACAAGACTGTTAGGGGCTGAAATATACCCACAAAACATCTAAATCAGATCAAACACAATAACACACACAGCTATAGAAAGTAAGAGGAATCAGGAAACCTAAGATACCACTGAAAGCATTCATAAACTCAATCCAATAAGAGATAAGCCAACAAGAAAGCATAAGGATAGGAAAAACATGTCACAGAATACTTTGCAAAATCTGCATTATCAATGAGAACTTACAAAATGTGGGAAAACCAGGGAGCAGGAAGAAATGCTACAGATGGTTTTTTAAGAAAAGAGCTTCTCTTTTCTACAAAATGTTCATTCTGAGCACTACAAGCTCCAAAAAACAATATATACAATCTCTACACGCAGGTAGGAATCAAAAAAAATCTTTTAGGGCTACAGAGGTTTACAATATAATAATCAACCCTAAAATAGGTCACAATCTGATCATAAATGGGTTCTGTGAATATCATGGCCAATCAAATATCTTTTCTCTTTGCATGCCTATCCCTGAATTGATCATGCCTTGCTAGGACAAAAACCTTACCCATCTACCTCTCTGCAAGCTGGATGCTGTCATGAATGTTCAAATCTGATCAGATCCTCGAAAGGACTTGAAACGGTGCCCAAAAGATCTCTGCAAATATCTATCCAACTGTAACCGCCTCTAGAAAATATCATCAATTTCTTAGCTACTCGCCACCTGCAATATCTCTCTCAGAAGAAAACCGTACGAAAAACAAACATGCCACCCTTGAAATGAACCTGGTCGCATGATCGCATGAGCTAAAAAAGCTTCATGCGATCATGCGACAACTTTCTTTGAAACTACCACCGCTTTGCCACATGTCATGGTCGCATGATCGCATGAGGCTGAAAGGCTTTATGCGACCATGCAACACCCTTTGAAAACCTACCTCTGCTTGCGCAAGACACATGGGGCCCACAAGATCTGCCACCTGCTAAGCTTGCCACGTGGCCCAACCGGAGCTGACCACATGGCTGGACCCATGACCACACCGCTTGAAAAGTCAGCGGTCGCATGATCGCATGAGGCTGAAAGGCTTCATGCAATCATGTGACAACCCTTTGAAAATTGCTTCCGTGCAACCACTCTTTACCAAGTCTAGAAGCCTCGCTAAATCATATCCACCAGCTCGGCGAACAAAGAATGCTTAGAAGAAAAGGAAGGACCCCGCTAAACCATCGCCAACAAAGTTTGGCCCCACAAGATCCACCGCTGAACACCATGTGGTCCAACCAGACCCATGAAAACCAATTGAAAGCACCAAAGAATCCAACGGCGGTCGCATGATTGCATGGGATCGGAAGATCCCATGCGATCACGTGACAACCGTCGAATCTTGCGTCTACGGGGCCACATGCTACCTCCAATTGCACAACTGTGCAAAGCTTGCCAAACCCTGAGCTTGGTACCACCACATCTCACTCCCCCATTCATCCTAGCTACCACCTCAGAAAACACCTCAGCGCCCTGGCACAGACCCACAGCAGACACCTCGGCACCCCTAGCACAGGACCCACCGCATCTACAAGATTCCCATCTAACGGTTGTCACATGATCACATGGGATTGAAAGATCCCTTGAGATCATATGACCACCATTGTATCTCCTTGCACTTGCACCAATACAAAGATCTCGGGCCCCATGAACTACCAGTCAAACCGTGAGCCACCCCCACCGAAACCGCTAACGGTTTACCGCATGGTCACATGGGCTCAGGAGAGCCCATGCAATCATGTGACAAATTGAATGATGCTAACCACTGAACCGCTAATGGTACCATCCACCAAACCATGAAATGTCGATTGACTGCTGATTCAAAGATACCACATCAACGACTATCGTATGATCTCATGGGATCGAAAGATCCCATGCGATCATGCGACAGCTATCAGATCTTGACTGCAGTGGAATGGCCTTTAGCACTGGGACCCGCCCATCAAAGTTGCATGCTTAGGGCCAAAAACACAGAAGGTGTCAAAAATAAAGAGGGTTTTCGAGCCAGGGTTGAAAACACACCAAATTTTTAGAGCGGAGAGGTCGAAAACACACCAAATTTCTAGACCGAAAGGTAGAAACATCCTGAGCCTACAGAGAAGAGGTCAAAAACACACTGGGTTTTTGACACTTGAGTAGAAAACACACTGCACTCTCGACATTAAAAGGCAAAAAACATAGAGAGTTACGACACTTGAGCATTTCTCTTGGAAAATAGGGCTGTGGCCGAAAAAAGAAAGACAGGGAATTTTTTGGGCAACAGTAATACTGCTTTAGCGCCATAAGTGAGGTGAGACTTGGGAACTAGTCCCAAGACCTAGTGATAAGAATGTGATTGGAACAAAGTGGATATTCAAAAATAAGATGAATGAAGATGGTACAGTAATAAAAAATAAAGCAATATTAGTATGTAAGGGATATGTGCAAAGAGAAGGCATTGATTATTCAGACACATTTGCACCTGTGAGTAGATTAGAAGCTATCAAGCTGTTTCTAGCCTATGCTATAGTCAAAACCTTCAAAGTTTATTAGATCGATGTCAAGTCATCATTCCTGAATGGAGACTTGAAAGAATAAGTATACATTGAGTAGCCAGAAGGATTCACCTTATCAGACAGACCTGATATGGTATGTAGATTGAAGAAGGCCCTCTATGGACTTAAGCAAGCTCCTAGAGCATGGTATGAGAGACTAGATGGATATCTAACAAATATTGCATTCAAGAAAGGAGCAGCAGATTGTAATCTATTCATTAGAGAGACATCTGAAGGTTTACTACTTGTAGCTATATTTGTTGATGACATTATCTTTGGAGGTATTGACAAACTCAGTGCTGAATTTGCCAAAGAAATGCATAATGAGTTTGAGATGAGTATGATTGGTCCTATCAAGTACTTTTTGGGACTAAATGTACAGCAGATAGGAAAAGGAATTTTCATTAATCAATCAAAGTATGTGAAAGAGATACTGTAGAAATTCAATATGGATGATTGCAAGCTAGTAGGAACCCCTATGATTACTGGATGCAAGCTTACAAAAGAAGATGAATCACCAGTAGTAGATATAACATTGTATAAGTTTATGATTGGTAAACTTATATATCTTACTCAGACTAGACCTGATATTTCAAATGTAGTTGGCATAGTTGGAAGATTTGCAGCAGAACCTAAACAAAGTCACCTCATGGCAGTAAAAAGAATATTCAAATACTTGCAAGGCACTATAGATTATGGTCTATGGTATCCTAATTTAGAAAATGTTGAGCTTCATGTGTACACTGATGCAGATTGGGCAGGATGTGCTGATGACAGAAAGAGTACATCAGGTGGAGTAGTGTTTCTTGGTGATAGACTTGTCACTTGGACAAGCAAGAAACAAAATTGTATTTCTCAATCAACAGCAGAAGCGGAGTATGTTGCAGCAGCCTTGAATTGTTCTACAATTGTTTGGATCAAGCAGATGATAAAGGATTTTGGAATTCAGATTAATTATCCTATTGTTATTCACTATGATAACACTAGCACTATCAATATGTCAAAGAACCTTGTGATGCATGCAAAGACAAAGCACATTGAGATCAAGTATCACTTCCTAAGAGAGAAAGTGGCAAGAAAGAAGTCAAGTTGGACTATGTGAGTACTAAAGATCATATGGCATATATATTCACAAAGCCCTTGCCTAAGGATACTTTTGAGTATCTCAGGGAGAAGTTGGGAGTTATTCCTTTCCCTGATTCTGCTTAGAAGAAAGAAGGAAAGGCATCAGTCCTCAGGGACTGGTGGAAGGTTGACTACTCTACCTCATGAGTAGTACCAGTGCTTAAAATTAATGGCACCCTTTTCCATTGATGTCAAAGGGGGATTATATATAGAGTCATGAAAAATAGAAGTAAAAAGAGGAGTAATATATTAAGGGGGAGTAGCATTCAGTTATGACAGTAGTACAGTTGAGGAAATGGAGAATATTAGAAAATATTGCAGCAGATGGAGAATTCATCTTTGGGGGAATTTTGAAGAGGAAATGGAGAATATTATAAAAGAAATGTTCATTTGGGTTGGTGGTGGTTTTTAATTCCACGTGTTGCCATCAATGCCAAAGGGGGAGATTATTAGAGATTTGCCAGCAGGCCAGTACTAACTGTATGTTTGTCATTGATGACAACATATGGAAAGTAGCATGCGTGGAAGTCTTATGCAATAAGATTTCTATATATGAAGCATGGACATGATATCAGCATGATATCATGGGCACAAAGGTTAATTGTTAGTACAGATAGTTATATAGCAGCTGGTGTCAGCAGTGTTCCTGATAGAGTAATAGGCAGTGTTCTGTGTATGGTTGTCCGTATAGTTATCATGTAGCCTTGCACACTTGGATATATGTTGAAGACATGTTAGTGATGTTTTAGTTATGCACACATAGTCTGTCGATGAGTAGAAGTGAATTTATGCAGTCTCTATTTGCCAACAGCAATTTCCTATGTTTGTTCAGGAGAGCCGACAGAGATTTTATTGGGTCTTGAGTTGTGCCTATCTTTATGGTATGTTCCCTTGGATTTAAGCTTAGAGAAGAGTTATTGATGTTTGGTTAAGAGCGCATGAGTTAATTCAGCTTACAGAGAAAGTTCCAGTTGTTTTGGTAGAGCTGACAGTGTGTAGCATGTGTCTACAATTATCTTTTTGGACAGGTCCCAGATTGTGTTGCATGCATAATAAAGCTAACTGAATGTTTATTGGAGTTTTTTATGATTTCTCTAATATGATTTCAAGGTGGTTCTAACAAGCTGACTTGATTATATCATTTAGAGGAAAGATATTTATAGGCAGTCATTTGTGATTGCTTGAGTGTGGTTCATAGTTGATTAAGTAGAGTAGAGCAGAGTGTGCAAAGTGTTGAGCCATCAGAAGAAGGTCTATGTGACCAAGTAAAGTACTTGTGCTATTCATTGGAACTGATCCAGATAGAAGGTCAAAGCGCAGTTCACCAAGATCCAGATATAGTGTGTATCTGTTATTCAGAAGGTTGTAGCCTTCATCCATTTGAGAAGTGAGCTCTTGGACAGTGCGTCCTCTCCCCTAACAAGGAAAATTGTAAAAGACTCCTAATAGGGTCCAACCCTTGACCAGGTCTACTGTACTTAATATATTGTAAAGCTACTCCTAACAGGGTAAAGGATCTTCTAACAAAGATCATTATACACTAGTATAGAATATTAGTGGGTATCAAGTCCCACAGGGATTTTTAACTATTAGGGTTTCCCTGTAACCAAAATATTGGTGTTGTGTTCATGTGTTCTTTCATTTTGTTTATGCTTTATGTTTAAGTATACTTAATTGGATAAAGAATTGAATCTTGTAGATAACTGATTCACCCCCACCCCCCCCCCCCCTCTCAATGATCTCTTGGGACTATTCTAACATGATGTGCTATGACATGAAAATGGATGAAAAACTATGAAAACAATGAGAGATCTCACAAATCGCCTATCTGCAAGAGCTTGATTCTTCATATGCAATTTCGCCAGAGTAATCGTGCAAATTTGAGAGATGTCATTGTGAAGAGCTGAGCCTTGATTTTATAGAAATTCAGGGCTTGAGGATGCATTGAGAAAAGCCATAAATCACTCTTGATAAACTCAGGTTGATTTTTGAGTTATCAATAAATCAGGAATAGATCAACTCATAAAATCATGCAAAAGCAGTGTTTAACTCAAAATAGAGTTTAGTTCACTTTTTCAACTCACAATCAGATGTTGAGTTTGGCAAGTTAACAAATTGAAATTGAAAATTGATTTAAAGTTGACTGCTTTTTTTATTGTGCATGATTTATTATGAATTAATTTTAAAATAAAGTGATTTATTCTCAACTTAACTGATTTTAAATTTAAAACAATTGATTTATGGATTAATAAATTATTAAATCAAACTTTTATTCAAAACTATATTATTAAATATTGACAACTAGATTTAATTAATTAAATAAGAATTTAATCAATTATTCATAGGATTTTTTATTTATTGTCAAAATTAAATAATATAAATTAGGAATAAATATAATTAAATCTAATTAAATAATTAAGTGGCATAATTAAATTAATTAATTAAATATTGAACATATTCAATTAATCAACTTTAGGATAATTAGGAATATTCAAGGAATATTCCCTGATGCAGAATTAAGATAATCAATTTTTGATAAACTGATGTGTAGATGTGCCTTAGGTTAGGACTTTGATGTCAATTTTGTTTGATATGTCGATGTAGAAGGTTAATGAACCTATAGCCCATTTTTGGGGTATTACAAATCCTACTCTGATAGGAAATACAACTAATCCTTTAGATTACCTCTCTTCTTTTTCATATGCCTTTATGGTTATCTTCCTTCTTGGGTCTATAGCATGTTTAGATAATCCCAAATTTGTTACTCCGTCTATCAAGACACATTTTACACAATGCTTGTGAATTAGGACCTCTATGTGCAACAATTGGTTATGTGGGTGATTCATTGATTTGTCATCTTCTTATGAAAAAGAGAGATAATATGGTGCTTTTAGATGACTAACCATGACTTGGAACCGACTAACATCTAGATCCTTTGGTACAATTATTTCCAATAGTGTTGTTTCAAGAATCTCCTTATGCAAAGGAGAAATCTTGAGCAATTCTAAGATTGAAATCTGAGTCAGGGTACATTGAAGGTGTTCCACCAAGCTATAATTCGATGAGGAAGATGATGATACAAGCTACTTGTATGTTAAAGTTTTTGATGACACTACTGGTTGTTTTGATGAGACAACTTTGAGAGTGACTTTTGATTGGATTCTTGTTACACCATTAGAAGATTCATCCTCTTTCTTATCTTTGATGATGATGACATTAATGAACTATTCATAGGCTTCAAGAATGTTGATCACATTATCATTGGACTAAGTGTACACTTTAGAATATTTAGAGTTTGATTATCTACCTTTCTCATAGTTAGGTAGTGGCTCTTTAAATGTTGTGATCATTGTTGGTCTTGTGTCCATCAATCGTGATTTTTTTATTGTCGATTAAGTCTTGGATCATGTGTTTGAGATTCATGTAGTCATTGGTCTTGTGGCCTTTGTTATGGTGATACTCACAATAGTGATCATCATTCCACCATTTAGGCTTGATTTGTGGTTCCCACGGTTTTGACTCTAGTAAAGTAATGATCTTCTGTGCAATAAGAGTCTTCAATGTTGTTTCAAGTGGTTCTCCAAGAGGAGTGAATTTTCTCTTAGGATTTGATTTCCATAATGTTTTATCTTTGTTTGAACCATGATTGCATCTGCATGTGAATGTGGTATTAGGAACTTTATTAGTTTATATGTTACTTGAGAGATCAAAAATTGGTTGCTTCGGTTTGATATTGGATGCTTCTAGAACTCCATCATTTACCTCTTTTTTTTTGTTCCATAATTTAGATTTGTCGTTATTGTTTTAGTTTGGATTGTTAGAAAACTTGGTTTCTTTGTAAAGCTTGATCTCCACCTTTCTCACCAAAACGTCTTCAATTTTGATAGCACTATCCACCATTTTTTCAAATCTAGATGAACATTGAAATTGAAGAGAAAAATTCATTTTTGGGATCAAATTATTGATGAACATATCCATTTTCTCATTTTTCATAATTTGTTTAGGATATCTTGTGAATATTTTTCTCCATCTTTGAAGAAAAGTAATAAAGGATTCTCCAACTCTCTGTTTTGTGTTGCAAAGATCCAACATTATGACAATATGTTGTATGTTATATGACTGTTGTTGGATGAATTTTTTTATTAGGTCTTCAAATGATTTGATACTCTGGGGTAGCTTGAAGAACCATTCCATGGCCTTCCCTCACAAACTCCTAGAAAATAGCCTCATAAGATAGGTTTGATCATGCATAAACTCCATGATAAGAGTGCAAGATTCTCTTACATGGTCTTGAGGATTTGTATTTCTAGTGTATTTTCGTATTTAGGTATGTCAATATTTGGAGGAATGATTTCATGTGCAAGTATTTGTTGAAAGTGAAAGAACATATGGTCTTAAGTGAGTACTTCTTTGATGGTATGTCTTTTTCTTTATTGAGGTCTTTGATTTCAGTTTGTAAAGCATGCATCTATTTGGAGAGAATAGATAT
The DNA here is from genome assembly GCA_027943335.1 of Chamaecyparis obtusa. Taxonomy (NCBI): domain Eukaryota; kingdom Viridiplantae; phylum Streptophyta; class Pinopsida; order Cupressales; family Cupressaceae; genus Chamaecyparis; species Chamaecyparis obtusa. Next base: position 39,744 of record BSBK01001519.1, read on the forward strand.
AGGAGTTTCTACTTATCATATTTTCAATTGCTCCACGACAAATTCCTTATGAAGCTTAACTCCCATAGAGGCTAAGTGCATAAAGTATTTCTCCTTATTAGTGTCTATGATTTTTTCCATCATCCTTTGAAATCTCTTATCTTGTTGACATTTTTTGAATTGATCATCAGTTATCTCTTCATCACTATCATAACTATCATGATTACTTTAGTCGCTATTATGACTTTGACTATCATGGTCATGATGTTCCCTCCAATTGTTCTCTTGATGTGACATGTTGGGAGTAGTTTGGTTCTCTTGATTTGTTTGATCTTGATCAAATAGAGGTTTGATTCTTGATGTTTCTCCTTGGTCAAAGGTGATCAAATAGAAATGATGTTTTTTTTTAGAATCTTATTCAAAATTATATTGGTTGGATCTTGTGCTAACCATTAAATTTAGATTACCTGAAGATTGAGGTGATAATAACCAAGTGTCAAAGGTTTAAAAATGTGATTATGTGCAAAAATCTTATCAAGTATTGGATTGATTTTGATGTTGATCTCAGATGTCTACAAGATGGTTAGATATGCCCTAATAAATAACTTCTACAAACCAGATAGATAGGTTGATATGACAAGCAATTCACTAAGGATGGTATGAAACCAAGTAACAATTGGGTATACCATGACAACGGAAAGGTTTTACACTTTGATTTTGATGACTATGATAATATAGGATGAAAGAATGTCCAAAAGGGTATCCAAACCACTGATCAACTGGTCCAAGAACTATATGGAAGGGTCCACTATCCAAGATGTGACTAACAATATGTTGATTTACTATATGCAACTCAAGATAGAGATTGATGTAACTTTATACCATATGTGAGTCAAGATGCAATAAGATGCAACTCAAAACCCCAAATGTTACTTAAGACAACCAATGTGTGAATATTCCCAAGTGTGACTTAAGATAGGATGGTATGCAATCTAAGACAATAGGATGTGACTCGGAATCAACTAGGTGCGACTTTGTAACCAGAAAAGTGTTATACCAGTACTTTTTAAGGGAAATTTTGGTGTTTTCTAGTGCATTTCTAGATAGAATTATTAGTTTTGATGTTTGTGAACTGTAATGTCCCCGCCATGGAACCCATAAGGAATTAGATCTATGACCTAAAATTACAACTTTTTTTTTTCCTTAACATTCTAACTTATCATCATTACCATTCACAAGTACATTCCTTAAGGTTCCCTTAATGAATTCATTTACCATTATCAAGCAATGCATTTTATTACTTAATCTAATGCAATTATATTTCCTTTTCAACTTCAATTTAAATTTAGACATTGCTTTCATTCCACATCAAAACCAATTACATTAATGAACTAATTGAATTTATTTTCTTTACCTAATTTTCATAAATATTCACTTTTAGAAATGAATCAGAATCCCATCATTTATCTAATATACTAAATACATTTATCCTTTCCTCTTTCATTTGTTTTCTTCTTAACTTTATCTATGCACTATCATCACAAAAAATTTCTATTAAAAGTCCTTACTTCCATTTTCATTTCAAGGATCCAAATAGAAAGAGTGTAAAGTACTTAACCATCTAATGCTAATCAATATAACCCATTCACTAAATCATCTTTTTCACAATTATAACAACCATAAATTATCATCTATGTCATTGTATATATCTAGTTTAAGGATTAAGATAAAAGCCTAGTTTAAATAACCTTACATCATACACATTAAACTTAGACATTTAATAGCATTATGAAAGAATTACATCTTATTACTACTTTCAATAACATACATGTTTCCTTTCCCTTATTATTTTCACCTGTAGATACCCATCAACCCTTAGCATATCTTTTCACTAATCCACATATAAAAACAAGTTTCCTTTTAAATAAGTTTACATCCATAAGTACTTGCATTACAAAGGTTTGCATAGAACCATTACTTTCAATTTCATTTTAAAACTCATAAGAGAGATAAGGTAGGAAAGTTGCTTAGTTATAATCCATAATTGATTAACCAATATTTAATCCCCTTTTAAGATTCCTCTTACTATCCTTCCCACATACATAACTTCTTTCTTACGATTTCCATTTACAAATATAATTATAGTTACAGTTATTGCACATGGCCCGAAGGCATACAGAGAAATAATTACAACAAGTTTCCCAAAGCTTAAAATACATCTTTACATCTCGATTACAAAAGATAGAGATACATGATACAAGAATAGAAACTTCACCACTGAACAACTCAGAATCTAAGCCATGACATGAACCACGAACAATACCTCAAAAGAGATTTTCCACCCAACCATGTGAAACTGGTAAAGTTCCACCCCCATGCTAGGAGATAGAACCAAGGTAATCTCAAGACCTTAAGGCAATCTAAGTCTTAAATACCAATAAATCCAAGACTCAAAAGAACAAGAATAAAGCATGTAAAATATCATCATACTATAACATTGAGGTTAAGGTTCTAGGAGACCACCTAAGTGAGTGTCATCACACAACCTGTATATTGGGATCCTTCTTGGAAACCATGTAACCTCGGTCCCCCCTTTATGAATAGGGATCCATCTTGGTAGTTATCCATCTGTGTGGCCTTTATTATATTTTCTTTCATTATCTTTTGAATCCCCCCTTCCCAGGTTAATTTTTTAAGGTTATCACTTTTTACAAACCCACCCATAGGATCATCTGGAAACCAATTTAGGGATCCAATAGCTATGGTGAGCCACTCACT